>SKCR01042083.1:0-58450 GCA_019454045.1 Zanthoxylum bungeanum | reverse complement strand
AAAAGAAGTAATTCTTTGATACAATGATTGTATGGATGATGTGTTATTACAAATAAATTAGTAAATGACTTATACAAATTTATATCCATTAATTAGTTGTTTTTTTAATATTTTAGGACGTGTGTCAATAAATTATTGAATTATTACACGGATGACGTGATACCTCCATTGTATTGTAGATTTTCTCCATTAAAGGTACGAAGTTTGATCTCGAACGTGTGCGTACACGCATCTATTAATATCTTTGTGCATGGATATTAATTGTTGGAATCATGCAATGCGTAATTAATGGGAGTACAAATATATTGGAACTCACTTTATTTCAGAAAAGGGGAAAAGGAAATAGGAAAAAGTAAACACACGAAAAAAGGTAACACAAAAGAAGAAAAAGTTAATTTACTATAAAGCTTGGTAGTGTTCGAAAATGGAAGAATTAATGAAAAACTTCCTTTTACTTGATGGATGCAAACATATATAGCAAAATCATGCATGGCAATGAAGTCATAATTCATGCTTTCCGTTCCTTCTGTAATCGATCAATCAGCATCGGCATTAAAAATATTTAGATTTATAAATTTTGGTAAGTAGATCATTTTTTTTGTCTCAATTATCTATAATGACTCAACATAATGCCGGACATTGACAAGATTAAACATGCCCTAAGTTTTGGCTTTATTGACTCAAACACGCTATATTCGGATCGACCATATAAATCTAAAAGCACAAATACATCAAGGTTTGCAGGTTAGAAACTAAATACCCAAGGAATCTCTCGTCAATAGAGATAATAATAGGCCAAATATAATATGTGAATGTCAATATTGATATCGGTGTCCTTTGATTAATGAGTATTAAAGTTATCTCTTTATCCGCTTCTAATATACTGAACTCTATGGGCCCCGTGCAGGTCTTCGTTCATATGCGGATTTTACCGTTATTTGAACATGAATACCAATACTCATACCCAACTCGTCCAATCAATAGATATAAAAAATTATATTCTTATTCATCTTTAACGTACTGTCCCCGCAGGCTCCTATCCCCACATGGTTTTTTTTTCCATCACTGCTCGTCAGTCAAAAGAACGAGGAGAAGAATAACAATCTCACTATTAGAAATCAGAGTCCAATAACAACTTGAAATCTAAAAAATAAAAATTAGTCCTAATCATACCTAAACTAGAACATGATAATTCCGCTAGAATTTTGCAAAATCTACATAAAATAATAGGGGAATTTAACAGGCCTAAACAAGTACGCTAATTTTGCAACTAGACCACACTCAAGCACACTGAAAGCATATAAGCCATACAATAGCTCTCATTTTCTATTTTCCCGTTGTTACCTGCATATCAAAGATATTCATTTTCTGACTTAAGCGTGAGAGATGATTTTCACCAGTAACAAATCCGACGATCTCCTGTATGGGTCAAATTTGGGCTAAAGACCCAAGTGACTTTAAGTCTCAAATGACACTTCTATCCCGACGATATGTATTTGCATCCAACTTGCCCACACGATATACTCACATGAGATCATGTCTCGTAGACCTCATCTGACACAAATGACACCATGGGCTGCTACCAAGACGCAATCAATATAGGTTCTTGTCTATACTAGAACCCTAGTAGACATATATAGTCCAGTTGACATGAACATCCTAGTAGACAACAAATCTATTGGGTTAAACATGCTCAAATGCAAGGCTATCAACAGCCAGACTCTCGCCAACCTACCAATTGGGACTACTTCTAGGCCCACTCTAATTCCAGTCTATTGGACTACTTCCAGCCGACACCTATTGCGATTAGACTGCTCATCGAGTGACTATCAACATTCGGTTGTCAACAACCTTGATCCTACACACAAGACTCACATGCAGGGCCCATAAGCTCATACACCCTCAAGGGTAAAAAGTCCACATGACCCAAAGGTCTCTAAGAGACACATACCATAATACTTAATGTCTCAGCCGACATTTCCCCATATCATGTAATGCCCCAATAGACATTGTTTGCCAGTATAAACACAGCTAATTACTTTTCAACAAGGAAATTAAGTATTTAGATCAATACAAACCACTTACAAATATGGTAGTCAAGTCCAAATACAATTGGGATTACACCTAATCTCAGATACCTAGGCATTCCTGACTCAATCCTGACTCAACTACCCTCTCCTAGTAGGATTGGAATTCGACTACTTCAAGGGATCCAAATTCAACTAAGATGCTACTTCTACATCCTATAAATGGAGAAAGGGTCCAGGGGGTTAAGGCATTCAAGTTTTGACTCTCACACCTGAGTTCTCAAAGCACGTCACTCCCTAAACACTAGTCTACTGCCCTCACGGGAACAAACCACGAAGATCGAGGTAACCATTTGCATTGTTCATCCTTTTTTCCGCTCATCACCTCTGTCGACTTGAGCGTCGGAGTGCCTACGGCATCCACCACACCGGTGGATAGTTATTCTGCACTCTCTCTGCCTTTATTTTGTAGGATCGTTGATACCCCAATCCTACGAAATCTCAATTTTGGACTAAAAATAAAATTCACCATCTATACCTCCTAATTATTAAATGAGTTGACTTATTACAAATTTACTTAATAATACCAATTCATCTCATGGGAAGCAAATTTAAGGTGAAAAAAAATTCTAATTATTTTCTTAATGAGGTTTGGTACCAACAATAAAATTGTAAAATAAAAGCACTATGTAATAGAGAATTACTGATCGCGATATTATATATCTAGCACGTAAGCAAACGTATCATTTAAGTAATATAGTGACTATTAGTCGGATGTCGAACCCACATGGACTTAATTTTTTTTAATTAATATCAAGATTAACCTATTTAACTTAAACTAAACTATTGAGAAAAAAGAGTTGATTTATCAAAATTGAATTAAATAAAACGCAAATAACAGACTTTGAAAATCTTATAGATAGAAGAACCAAGGGTTGCAACTTCACCTAAACATGCATACAATGAATCCAGACGCTTTTCATTTAATTAGGTTATTGTTACTAATTATTAACGTAGAATACTACATTATTCACAAGCCTCTTTTGATGGTCAAGTGAATATATTCAGAATAACTCAGTTAACAATATGTGTATGTTAATTAAATTAAACTAAATTCCTTAAGGTCATGTTCTAATATTGGCTACGTATGCCCTTTGGTATATATCTATCCTGCAGGGAAATCTATTCAACGGATAAATCACACAGTGTTATTCTCACGGCTAATCTGAATTTCTTATGTCAAGTTCCTAAGGATTTATCAAGGCTATTCTATTGTTGGCTCAAATAGAATAAGCATTCAAACCATAGAGAATAATAAATAATAAATAACAAACCCAAATGAAGAAAAATATGCAATTAAATTAATTAAGCATGCTTAAGATCAATTTCAACCCTAGATTTAATGATTTAACTACTCATAATAAATAATAAATACAAGCTAATCATTGTTATAAAGCAAGAACTCATAAAAGATAAAGTAGAGAGTGAATGGAAGAAAGAACTCTCGTTTATAATCTTCAAACTCCAACTCCGATTGGCGCACTTATTCTTGCCTTACTATAGGCGTTCTTCTATACTCTAAGACTCCAAAATTATATTATAAGGTTTTTTTAAGGTTTTGGGACGAGCTATGCTTGTATAGGAGGCTTTGGAATCTTTCCTTATTAAGAAATCAGAGTCCTTGTGAAACCTAGTATTACGTCCATGTCACAACGCGCAGAGCTCAGAGTCGCGACGATAACCTCTTTACAATTTAGAGTCGCGATTCTCGTAGTCTGGAGTCCCGATGCGCACAAGAAATGAGGTTCTGTCTTGAATTTGCACTAGTGACCGTCGATACGCCCATGCTGAACTTTGGAATATAGCCCAAATGTGCTCCAAAGTTGCTGATTCATTACTAATGAGTCCAATTAAGTCTTGATATGATTTTTAACCTACAAAACACACTTGAAACATATCAAAACGCTCATAAAACTCGAGACAATGCACAAAACATTAAGTTAGAGGGGCGGGAACCGCTTATAAATTACATATGTTGATAATGGCTGTGACTTCTACTGACAAAAATAGTAGCATCTTCCGAATATAAATTTTGCCACATTTTTTAGGGTTTTGGCTCATTTACATGTGATTTTTTTTCCCAATCTTGAAACAACGCTTTAATTAGTCAATGGTTAATTAATTAATAAGAAATACTTTCCTAAGTTTGTCTTTGAGGATATTTATCAAAAGTTGTTTTAGAAAGTTTAATTTAAATATATAAAGTGGATTTCTGATTACAATACGGAAAAAAAAATGCTAAATGAATTGAAAAATCTATCCTTTTCCTTTTTCATTTTTGTTTCTTTCCCCAGAAAATGACATTTGGTTTGCGAATGAGCTGGGCAATGGGCTTGGGCTGGGCTCATAGTTTGTCTTTTTGGACCAGCAATTGGAAATGGTTCCTACAGAGATGTTATTATTTTAATAAAATGGGGGATTAAACTAAAAGATAGGAAAAACACTCCAGTATAATAATTTTTTTTTTGTTTTGTTTTGTAGTGTTTGAGAGTTTCTTTTTCGTAGAGATTACTATTGCAATTAGTGTATACAACAAGCCTTTAAACCTCTAGGCGATCCTAGTGGACGATTTGTAATCTCTAAGAGCTTACAACGATGACACCCACAAACGTCATTTAACAAACACATACAAGCACATAAAAAAATACAAGAAAAAAAAACTTAAAAATATCCCGGGAGTCACACACAATATTGTCATCATAGAATGCCCAGTAACGAAACCTAAGAACCTTCAACGTACCTAACACAACTCAAATCCAACTTCTTGAATAAAAAATCTAAGCCAGACTCACAGTGTGTGTAGATACTCACACACACAAAAACACACACACGCGTGTATGTGTATATATATGTGTGTGTATATGTACACACACATAGATGTCATTATTTTAATAAAATATGGATTAAACTAAAAGATAGGAAAAACACACACTTCAATATAGTATTTTTTTGTAGTGTTTGAGAGTTTATTTTTTCTATTTTTCCTTGGTCCTCATTTTTTAAAATTAAAATATTATTATTAGCATATACCACAAGCCATTAAACCTCTAGGCGACCCTAGTGGACGAGTTGTAATCTCTATAAACTTACAACGATGACACCCACAAACGTCCTTTAACAAACAAATGCAAGCACACAAAAAATACAAAAAATAAAAAATAAAACTTAAAAATATCTTGGGAGTCACACATAATATTGTCATCATAGAATGCTCAGTAACGAAACCTAAGAACCTTCAACATTCCCAACACAACTCAAATCCAAATTCTTGAATAAAACATCTAAGCCAGACTCACAGTGTATGTGTGTAAAGGTCTAGTCACAACTGGATTCTTAGGTAAGTCAACTCAGTGATTTCATCTCAAATATTTGCATCTGATGGGTCAAACCAATCTAAATATCTTGAAAGTATTTGTGTCTGTCTTTCTTTGCTCAGTATGGTACGATTTTTCTCAAAAATTTTTTCCAACACACATACTTTTTAAGGTAGCATTTCTCCTCATGGTAGTCCTAACACTCGCCCTTCGATAACTTCACGTTTACCTGTTATAGATGGTTTTACTCTTTTTTTTTTCCTTTTTTCATTTAACCATTTTTTCTCTTTTTCTCATTTTTTTTAAACCATACTATACATCATAACACTAGAAAATCAAGATAGACATCTAGGCAAATGGTCATTCATCGTCAAACAATTTCTTCAACTAGTCACTTTGCCAACTCCATAGGCTCCTACTGCTAGAGACCATTGTTAAGTGCTTATGAGTCTAACCTATATCACATGCTCAGGAATTAAATAAAAGTAAATTAGGCACTTATCATTTCTAAGATTTCATCCTAAAGAAAACAAACTCATCATGTGAACTATACTTCACTACCACAAAATTAAAAATAAATGTTTTTTATAGATTTTTTATTTATTTTAATAAATAGTAGGAACTAACAGTAACATGTGCACACCCCCCCAAACTTAAAATTTGCATTGTCCTGAATTTAAAATAAGTGTAATGGAAAAAGAGTGAGGAACAATACTGCCATACATGAAGTTGATCTGGCTCATACTGGTCATATTTTGGTTGCGCAGAGTGTATGGGTTTGTACTAGCACCTGCATAAGTACCATGCAAATAATAAAAACGCAAATAACACATAAAAATAAAATAAAACAAAAGTAAAGAAAATAAAAATAAAATGAGTGTGTTGCCTCCCTGCTAGCTCTAAATTTAACGTCTTCAACCAAACGTGACCACTAAAATACTCATGGTGGTCTCAATTTATTTATTGGGTTTGCAGCTGCCCCCTTCAAATTTGTACGCTCTTTCCTTCTATGTGGTAGTATACACCTCGATTAGTTTGCACTAGCCTGCTTCCCTCGACCTTTCACTTTCACCCACACTTGCTACAGAGGTTGCAGTTACTGACTGCGCTTTCTCTTTTGGCTCAGATGGAATCGCGTCTGGTGTTTGGGCTGTGTAGTGACATGATGTAGCACAATGTCGAATTGATAGCACAACGCAGCCAAGCTGTAGTTCTCTTCATGTATAACTACCTTGAAGGCCTCACACGCCACTACTTCATCATTCACCTTCTCTGTCTGCCTCTCTATTCTCACTTCCACTGACTTCTCTATAGAGGGTATGACTCTCTTTTTTGTCAGCAAGTCCAAGATTTCCACATTCGCTCTAGTTCTCACACAAGGCGAAGCATCAAAATAAGTTACGCACTCATGAATTTCTTCGTCTAGCTCTTCATCAAACATCTTTTTTTCCTCATTGATGACTGAGATGGCATTGCCGAATTCTTTCCCTTCTCTTATGATGTTGTTGTCTGTGTTGCTTGGGAAAACTCCTTGAGGCCTCTCACTTTGATTAATCTCAAGTTGTCTAACTTGGGTTTCCAATGCTCTTATGGTTGCAGGTTGACTTTGAAATATGGCATCGTATTTGGCTTCTTGCTTCTTGAGCTTGTCTGCTAGTAGTTTATCCAATTCTGTCTCCAGCTCGTACCCTTGATTGGTTTGCCACCCAAGGTTGTAGCTATCTGAGTAGGGGTTGTGGCCTTGTCTGTTATATTTGTTAACATACTTAATAGACTTTCCACATAGAGCATAGGGTTCTTCATTCTGTACTCTCCTATATCCTGCACTTGTAGCTCCAACATTGTCCACATATTGTTTACTGAGGATTTCTAGACATATGCATATTTGTTCTAGCTTGGCATTCACAGATGTGTTTAGTTCTAACCCATGGGTTGCTGCTTCTTGCTGCTGAATACTCCTTTTAGTTGGTCATAGGGATTTATTTTTCGACATCTCTTCCAGTAGATATCATGCGACAATATCATTTTTGGTCATTAGCGCACCTCGAACTGTTGTGTCTACTATAGTCTTTATCATTCCATTAAGCCTTTTGTAAAAGATCTGGACTTGTATCCATTTTGCAATATCGTAATGTGGACAATAATGAATCATGTCCTTATATCTCTCTCACGCTTCGTATAAGGGCTCTGAGTCATGTTGCGTGAATGAGGTGATATCATTACGCAGCTTTGCTATTCTTACGGGAGGGAAGTACTTTGCGGGGAATTTTATGGCTAAGTCTGTCCATGTAGTGATTGAATTTACTAGCACTGACTGAAGCCATCCCATAGCTATGTCTTTAAATGAATATGGGAAAGCTCATAGGCGAACTGCTTCTTCTGCCTCTGTAGTGAAGTTGAAAGTGCTATATATTTCCAGAAAATTATGCACGTGTGCATTTGGATCTTCTTTCGGGCCACCCCCAAACTGCACTGATTACTGTATCATTTGAAATAAGGTCATGATGTCGCACGCGTTGGCCAGAAGAGGTGATAAGACGATACAAGATATAAGTGCATCAATGATTGGTATCCTTCTGTCCCGAATTGGGATAGGTGCTGCTACTACCTATTGTTCAGGCCGATTATCGTTTATGATGCATGAAATCAAAACAAAAAGAAAAAGAAAAAAAATAATGGGTGTTTAGGTAATAAAGTAAAGTGGTTGTCCTAATATTAATAAGGAAAAATAAATTAAGTCCCCGGCAACGGCACCAACAACTTGATCACGATATTATATATCCAGCACGCAAGCGCACATATCAATCAAGTAATACAGTAACTATTAGTCGGATATCAGACCCACATGAACTTAATATTTTCTTATAAATATCAAGATTAACCTACTTAACTTAAACTAAACTATTGAGAAGAATAGTTGTTTTTATTAAATTTAATTGAAATTAAATAAAACACAAATAACAAAATTTGAAAACCTTATAGATAGAAGAACCTAGGGTTGTAACTTCACCTAAGTATGTATACAATGAGTCCATGCAGTTTTCATTCAATTAGGTTATTGTTACTAATTATTAACCTAAAACACTAAATTATTCACAACCCTCTTTCGATGGTTAGGTGAATATATTTATTGACGGTTGTTTTTTATTCCAGGGGTAATTCGGGAAATCTACTCCTCGAACAAACCTCCTATAAGCAGTAAATTTGTTTGGTTAGTTGGAAACCAAAGCATACTTGGTAAGAAAACAGAAAATCATAGAGAAAATAATGGTTTAACGTGGTTTGGCGAAGAGTGGCTCCAACCTACATCCACAGGAACAAAGAAGGGAAATTTTATTACAAGCTCGGGTCAAGACCGACCAGCTTTCTATCCCTATCACTAATATTTTTAGAGCTCTTTTACAAGTTATGGAAAATAAAAAATGTTAACCCTTAAATCTTTACTTTTAACCCCTTTATATAGGCTTCTAAATCCACTATTACGCCAACTAGTGACGTCAGCTCATGTCAGACTGTCATTGTCCCCCATGCTTCTTTTTCCCCAACTGCTATGCAAATAGTAGCTCTGGTCTTCTAACTCAACCACCATCTATTAGCAAAAAGCCAACATTCCCAAATTTATCCTCTGCTACACGTTCTGCCTATGTGACAGCCTACAATTCAACCACTCCCATGTTGTTCAGTGTGTCAGAATGGAAGTCTCTGACCAACTCCCGTCATATTAGCCTTTTTGAAGCTCAAACTCTCATGTAGGGCTTACGTCATTCATATATAAGTACAAGCTACTGCAACCCCGACCTCGGTCTCCGGGTCGGTATGCCAAGAGGAACAACATTAAATGATATTCCTTGCTTCTTTACTAGGTCAGATCGGTAGTCACAGACCACCTCGATGCTCAAGTTCAATCAGATCTGATACCTTTTCACCAGGTCGGGTCGGTATATAAACCTATCTTCCTTAATTGGCTCTTCCCTCAGGCATCCCTCTATGCCTCGGGCTCGGGCCCTTTGTCTGACCTATAATCCTCACAAGGGCCTTGGACTATCTGGTTAGTGTAAACCTCATTTTACCCATCTCAGGCTTAAGAGTTCTACGGGGCTGAAAATCACCATCAACATATGTCCTATAGTTCTCGGTATCAACGAGTTGGTGAGTTGATATGGGGAACTATAATAAAGGTGTAGATTGCACCCAGGTCATCAAGTCTTAACTAGTGAATACCCATACTGCCATGTCCTTTGACCCATGAAGGTACTTGTATCACCAAAGATTCCTTTTGATGAGAAACTGCCTAGAACAAAGCCAAGCAAACCCATAAAAGACTGAAATCATTCCCAAGAAAGCCAAAGACAATTCAGTTGAAACTCTAAACCTCTGAAGAACAAGCAACAGAAACCTAGAGTGCTAATGGGGCATATGAGGCATATTGTTCATTCTTCTTCTCAATATGTTTTCGTGCTTTCTCATGTATGGACTTGACCAAATCTACCTTGCACTTACCATCCAGAATAACCCTTTCATCAATGGATAAAGGCAGTAAATCCAAAGGTTTTAGTGGGTTAAAACCATGCACAATTTCAAAAGGAGAATAAAAATTAGTGGAATTAATACTACGATTATATGCAAACTCAATGAAAGGTAAACATTCTTCCAATGACTTCAAATTAGTAGAAATAAAAGTGTACAATAGTTAGGAGAGGGTCTTGTTAACGACTTCGATCTGACCATCAATCTGTGGGTGACAAGTGGTGGAAAACAATAGCTTAGTTCCCAGCCTACCCCATAAAAGTTTCCAAAGTGACTTAAAAACTTTGCATCCTTGTTTGATACATTATTCCGAGGCACTCCATGAAAATGAACAACCTCGCAAAAAAATAAGACAGCAATGTATGCGACATCATCTGATTTGTGACATGCAATAAAGTGTGATATCTTTCTAAAATGGTTGATTACACCTAAAGAGTACTCGCGGTTATCACAGTATAGTTGGGGTGTTGATTCCTCAGAGATATGGTTACAAGGAACTAATTTACTTAAACAAATCGTTAACAGTGACTTAATTAAATAGAAAGATTGAATTGGCAATTAAAAATAAAGATTATGAAAAGTATGCAGGAATTATCAATAGAGAAAAGCAGCAAAGCGTCAGGAATCCCTCTTGTATCAACTTCCTATATTCAGTTATTGATTCCTTTTATTACTCACTTAAAGGTTTCATATCCCAAACTAACAATCGGCAGATATTCAATTCAAAGCACATTAAATTCTAAGGTAATCGATGATTACTTTCTGTATGTTAACAGCACATAAAATTATCGTTATGACCTATCTAACATCGATAATATACCCACAGGCAATACTGTAGCAGAAGATCAACTCATAAAATAATTTTACCAGTCACAACTGGGTTCCCCAATCACAGATAAAATAAGCATGACTATTCCTATATGCAAGTTGGTAAAACACAATCTCTGGGTTCATAAATCGAAAGATAATAAAGAATAATAAAATATCAATTGTATTAAATGTTAAAAAGCATTCAAGAATCAACAACATGAATATAAGAAATCAATTACAAGAGTTCATCCTTAGCGTTTCCTAGGAGATTAGTTCTCCATAGAAGAAAGAGATATAGCCTGAAGAGATTGTAGCAACATCCTTTCAGGCGTGAAGTTTCTTCATTCTTCTCTCTCAAATATGTTTTAATCTCTTTGTTATGTGTTTTCTCATTTTTTCTTTCTGTGTCTTCTCTCCCCTTGGGTTTTGGACAAACTTGGGTTTATATAGAGGGGTCCTAGAGTCATTATTTGCGTAAAAAATGAACTAAGCAAAAACCCTGGAAAAAAAATATACGTCGCGACGCGTGGCCATTGCGCGTTGCGACACGTGGCCATTGCACGTCGCGACGCATGGCCGTAACTTGTAGGATAATGATTCCTGCATTTCTACTTTTTTCCTGCGTGCTTCCGATGTGTCCTTAAGGTCTCGAAACATGCGTAATTGCTCTAATATCCATTTTCCATCGCTTTCTAATAACAAAGCACAAAATAAACTATAATTAAGATTAAACACATGATAATCAAGCCGAATTAGTGATGTACAAAGTACATTTTCATGCACTTATCATAACCCCCAACTAGTTTATTGTTGGTCCCTAGCAATTCAAGCGCAAAAAGAAAATAAGAACTTAACTGAATAAATAAATAAATACTATCAAAGCTACTTTCGTAGAGATCATGATTGCATTTAGCGTATGCAACAAGCCTTTAAACCCCATTATGGCCCTAGTGGACGAGTTATAGTATCGTGAGGGCTAACAGCGACGACACCCACAAATGTCATTTAAAACATGCAATCATGCAAAAATAACAAAATGAAATAGTCGCAATAGTTACACATATTATTGTCCTCAAAGAATGTCTAGCAATGAAATCAAAGAACTTTCAAAGTACTCAATGTAACTCAAATCTAAGTCCTTGAATAAATCATCTAAGCCAGACTCATATTGTGTGTGTGTAAAGGTTCATTCACAGCTTGGTAAGCCAACTCAATGATTTCGTTTAAAAATTGGGATCTGATGGGTCAAACCAACCTAGATTTCTCAAATATGCTATATAATTGCTTTTCTGTGCTCAGTATGGTATGATTTTGTTTTATTTTCATGTCTTTTTTTTTTCTTTTTAAATGTTTTCTTTTTTTTTTCAAAACACCTACCCTTTAAGGTAGCATTTCTCCTCATGGAGGTCCTAACACCTGCCCATGGGTAGCTTCACGCTTATCAGTTATAGGTGGTTTAATTTCTTTCTTTCGAGACTTTCTTTTTCTTAATTTTTAACCATGCCATACATCATAACACTAGCAAATCAGGATAGATATCTAAGCAAATGGTCATTCATCGACATGCAATTTTTTCAACTAATCACCTTGCCAACTACCTAGGTTTTTACTGCTAAAAACCTATAGTTAAGTGCTTACGAGTCTAAACTAGATGAACTACTCAAGGTATCAGGTAAAAGTACATTAAAGAACTTATTCTTTCTAAGATTTTACCCTAAAGCAATAATATCATCATTGGGCTTATGTTTTACTATTAAGGACTGAAAACAAACAAAATATTTTTTATATATATATAAGAAGTATTATCACTTCATGAATACACCCCCACACTTAAAAATTGCATTGTTCTCAATGTAAGATAAATAGAAGGAACAACACTACCAGGCATGGAGTTGGTCGGGTTCCTATTGGTAAGACTTTAGTTGTGTGGCTATGTAAGTTGTGCTAACACCTGCATAAATACTCATGCAAGCAATAAACATGCACTTAGCACACAATAAAATACAACTTAAGTAAAGAAAATAAAATAAGTAATAAAATAAAATAAATGCAGATGCAAGGGTAGCCTCCCCGCTAGCGCTAAGTTTAATGTCTTTAGCCAGACGTAACCACCCAATTTGTCATGGTGGCTTCCATATAGCGGACCAAGAAGTCCCATGTATTTTCTTCTTCGGTAGACACTGGTGATTAAGGCATGAAAAGAAATTTTTATCTAGCCGTAACATTTAATCCATTGATCCCCCAAGGTCTACTTATGGAAAAATTGGCTCAACCTCCTTTTTAATTTTTCAGGGATCATCTTCAACTGGGCACTAGCTCTCATTTTCCTTTTTATGGTTTTTTAGGATCAGCTCCAGTTCGGGAGGGTTAGATTCATATGGTGTAGAGTCTGTCTCCGGTAAGACTATATCTATCAAGTATGTGTACTGACACTCATCATCATCTCGTGGTTGTTTCTCAACATGAAAAATATTTACTTCTAGTGCCATGTTCCCAAATGATATCTTCATAAGACCGTTCCTGCAATTGAAAAAGCATTAGCTGTAGCAAGAAAAGGTCTACCTAAGATGAGAGGAATTTTCGATTCAACGTTAACCACATATTGAGTATCTAAAATTAGAAAATCAACAGGGTAGTAGAATTTATCAATTTGAACTAAAACATCCTCAACTACTCCCCGTGGGGTTCTGGTAGAGAGATCAGCTAATTGTAAAACCACAGATGTAGGTTTGATCTCTCCATTTCCTAACTGCTTAAAGATAGAGTATGGCATGAAATTAACATTAGCACCTAAATCTAATAAAGCTTGACCAAACTCATATGTGCCAATGTGACAAGTAATGGTGGGATATCCTGGATCTTTGTATTTTGGTGGAGTCCTCTGCTCAGTTACTGCACTAGTATGCTCTGTCAAAAATGCAGTCTTCTTCACATGATGCCTTCTTATCATGGTGCATAGATCCTTCAAAACCTTCGCATATGTGGGAACTTGTTGGATCACATGTAACATATGCAGGTTAATCTTTACTTACTTTAAATGTTCTAGGATCTCACCATTAGGGTTTGTAGCTCTCGCAGTAGGCCTAAGAGCTTGAGAGAAAGGTATTATAACTGGGATATATGGCATTTGTTCTTCTTGGGGAGTATTTGCATTACTATTCTTAGTGGCACCTGTTGAGTTTCAAACAAGTCCCAAGGATCACAAACATGCATAAAAATGAGTTGAATACACAAAGGAGTAAGGCAGAATTCATACTCACATTGATGGGTTTTGATGAAATGAAGAACAAAGACCAAAAACGCACTGCATGTTGGTCCCTGGCAGTGAGCTGCGAATGGTAGGGGCTGGACGGTGGTGTGGTGTCTTCCTCCTTGTTCATTCGGCCATGGATGTCACCATTGAAGCTCCAAGCTTCAAGCTTTTCCATGCTCACAAATTCGTTTCCCTATCACCATAATATAACCCAAGGTGTGCTAGCACTTGTCTTCTTCCTTTTATACTCTTCTTGATTCGGCAAAAACCAGAAATAAGAGATGAAAAACGGTCCAAGACCGAGAGAGAAGAAATCGGCAGTGAGCCGTGAGAGGGAGAAGAGAGAAAAGAGATGGAAAATGGTTTCACCTTGAAACCGTTATAAATGAGAGAGACAAATGATGTGTAAAGAAAAATGTAATTTTGGTTTATATATTTTCTAAAAATAAAATAAACCATATACAACTTTTGAATTTTCCAAAATACCAAAAGTCAAAAAGTAAAAGTTTATTAATGCTTTTTCCAACAACCATATCACTTGTACTTTTTACTTTAAGTCACATCACATCACTTTAATAAAGTGACATGTTGTCAAGTCACATCACTCAAAGTGACAATTGATTTGACGTATGATGTGACTAACGATTTGACGCTTGATGTGACTTGCGTGCCGCGCTCGAATTCGAAATGCGAATGCGCTCGCAATCACTCTCGGGCTCGGGTTCGCTAATTCCAAATTAACGAATTTTCCGTCGCGTCGTAATTAAATGATTACGCCTAGCGAATCACTATTCACGTCGCTAACGAATTAATTCTAAATTAATTCGTTCGCCCGAATTAAAATCTAATTTTAATTCTGCGTCGAAATCCAATTTCTAATAATATATCAAATATATTATTTTATCGATTAATTCCAAATTAATCGTTCTCTCTCTTTAAACGATATTTTATCCGACATAAAATATCTCCGTAATTAATCCCAGATTAATTTTCTCTCTAGAAATTAATCTTCTCTCTCTACTAATCAATCCCAGATTAATTATAGTGCGAGTTATACATCATCGGTGAATCTTCAGGAAGCGACCCATGAGATCTCCGGATATATGGCAGTAAATACGGTCGTCGGACTATCCGAACACGTAAGTACCTCGTACTACGTTATACCGATTTACAAGACAAGGTTGGCTTCTAGCAAAGCGCCATGCCTACCCAATTCTCCAGAAATATTCTTACAGGAATATATAGATATGTATCAAGCGTAGTATACCGTAGTATTGTGTATATCGGCCCAGTATCGGATAGTCACGTGCTAGGGCTGGGGCTGGATAAGTGTCTGCCCCGTCCGAAGCACATGTCGGATGTCTGGTAACTAGTCTCTTTAATCGGATATGCATGACCTAGTCATAATATCCCGATGGTTGCGCAACACTTAAGAGCACTAGTACCGTATCCTGCGTGACATCATCTCCAATATGACTGAAGTGATACTTCCGTCTTGACATCACACCCAATACACTACGACTCTCTGATAAACCCAGAAGTGGCGTACACAGAACCGGTTAAAGCCCTGTACCACCAAGACCAAAGTCTATCGATTATCGTAAGTATTAGCGATGTAAGTCTCAGGTTAAGACTATACACACCTACCTTGATTTCGGCCTCCAATAGACACATAGTCGTAATACCAATGGGATTCCGAGGGGTCTATCCAGAGCGAAGCTGTTTCCCGTACCATCGGTGAAACACGACCTCCTATCGCACTTGCATAAGTATCCAATACTTATATATATGAGAACTATGCCGTTGTGCCCTCATAACGTGCACAAGTGCAATACTAGCCTATTCCGCATTATCGACGTCCAGTCTCGATAATTCTCCGGCTAGGGATATTTAATGATTAATCCTTCGGGGATTGATACTGTCTCATATCATCTCAATCCAGGAACTAATCATATGGACCTCTCTTCATTTATATATTTATGGTGATTTAATCACAAATGATGAGAGTGCAATTTCCTTGTCACATAGTTAATTTGCTACAACAACACAATGATCTGTGCAAATAGTGACGCTATGGGTCATTTTGTCCAACAATCTCCCACTTGGCACATAGCCAGTCACTCGAGTGTCTAACACCCGAACTATGTACGGTTCGCTCAAATTGCTGAGAAAAGATTTTCGTCAGCGGATTTGCGTAATTATCTTCTGACGCGATTTATACGATCATCACATCGCCACGATGTGTGATCCGAACGAATCAGATGATATAGAAGTATATATCTGGATCGTCGATGAGACCTTTAATTCTTTAGCCTATGCTGATGCCTAGCTCAGCTGCTAACAGAACTATATCTAATCTAATTAGATTTATTATCGATCCAAATGGCTTTTATTGCTGCCTCAGCCGCAGCAATGATCCGCATTTGTTGTTAATTCGGCAACAGTTATCTTGCTCGGAATATTTCCAGCTCACTGCACCGTTATTCAAACTGTATAGTACCGCAGTATTTACCGGTTTGGAAACTTGCAGCAGTGATCCCAGTCACTTCAAGTTCTCCATCTCCATAGTTTAAGACAACATCTTTAGTTCTCTCAGATACTAACAGATGTTCTTAATCTTCAATCCAGTGACTATCACTTGGATTGACCCGATTGTGACTCCATATGCTCAAAGCGTATGAGACACCAATACAAGTACATTTTAAATGTACAATTTCCAGAGAGTGTTAACAACTCCAAATCTATCCCTGTAGATCTTTATTCCTTGAATAAAGGTTGTTACTCCCCAGAATTCCACGGAGAATTTCTTATGAAAGCCAAGCTTTCACCGATTGTTTTATGGGAATTTCATTATCAGTGCTCTCCCACTAACCTCCTTATATACACAAGAATTATTTCGTTTTGAGTCAAATCATAAACCATTATGATTATTTCAAAACGTCAGTTCCAAGAACCTTATGCTTGTTTCAATCCAAACATGGATCGAATAACCCGCAAACTTCGTTTGTTGGTTATACAAAATCGTCAGGATGTTGTAAACATCCTCCAAAAGGTTCCTTTTCAGGAAAGCGATTTTGATTTTAACTGACACATTTCATAAATGAAATACGCAGTTACCAACAAGCATCTCCAAAATGGATTTACCATGACAACAGGTAAAAGGTTGAACCGTTATTAACACAATGTTGATAACGATACCTTTCCGTCGAAAGCCCAGCTTTGTACGTTGGTATGTTGCCTTCCATGTATGTCTTCCTTGAAGACGTTTAATGTACCAATAGGCATAATGCCTTGTGGTACAACAACTAGTATCCAAAATAGTTGTTATACATGGAATCCATTTCGGACTCATGGCACTTTGCCATAATAGGGAGTCGATACCTCGTATCACTTCCTCAAAACGTAGTCGGTGGATATACCTTCATAAGATTGACATCTTTATGAGGTTAGATCAGAAACCCATACCCCAGGTTGTTTTCTGACTCTCTCTGATCTACGCGGTTCTTGTGTACTCGAAGATTAATGGTATAGATTCATCATAGATGAACTATTTGTGTTCCATTAAGGACTTCGTGCCTTGAATAGTATTACTCTGATTTTCATCGAGTTTTACTATCCTCCCACTGACCATTGCATATCGGTATTCCTCTCAGGAAAAACCGCATGGTGAGCAACAATCACATTGTTCTCATGTGAGATTTATAAGTACTATACTTATGGTTTCCCTTAGGATAACCTATATTGGCACTTATCCAATTTGGGTCCTTAGTTTGGTATTATCCAAACATATGCCTAGCATCCCAAATAGTCAGGAATGAGAAACCCGGTTTTTTTCCCGTTCATATCTAATATGTAATCTGTCAATCAGATTATTATGGAACCTTATTCTAAATAAGTTATTGCACTGTTAAAACTTATCCGTTGAAGGAAATAGTAGCTCAGAGCGACTCATGATTAGCCTTATCATGTCTAACATGATTCGGCTAATCCGTTCGGAAACACTGTCACTTTGACGTGTTCCGGGAGGAGTCTCATTTGAAAGAATACTATACTTTTTCAAGTATATAAGAAACTTATTGCTTAAGTATTTTCCATTACGGTCTTACCGTGACGGTATAATACTATAGCCGATCTGTTTGTCTATTTCGTGTCGAAACTCTAAAAGTTTCTGATTTGTGTTCTTAAAAAGAAACACATAACCATAACGTGATGCCACATCCGTTAAGGTCACGAAATATTCATGTTCACATCTAGCCTAGCTAGATATGGGCCCACTAACTTCACCATGAATAGGGTTAACAGATCGGTGGCCCTTTTACTATTACCAAGTAAATAGTATTTTAGGTACTTTACCTAATAAACTAGATTCGCAGACCTTATTTGAATAGTCAAATCAGTCCTAGTACCCACTCTTCAAAAGTGTGGATATACGAGTCTAATTAAATTGTGTCATAGACAACAATGCCACAAATAAGTCTCTATGATCAAATCATTTTGAGCTATTTATTTGTCATTTTATATGTTTGAGATTTTATTTATATTCAAAATATAAATTCTGTTATTTACATCTAATGTATTTATCTCAGTATCATCTTTATATAATAAAACACTTAGTGTTCTATAATATAAAGGTTTTATCCGCAACGGATTAAACACTGATATAGAGATAATGTCTCTAGTCAAACTAGTTACATTATAACAGTTCCTAATTTAAGTACACACCCGAAGGGTAGTTCCTAAACTTAGGTATCTACGGTCGAAACAGCGACTTTCGTCCCGTTTCCGATTCGCAGAGAAATCTCAGCTTGAAGTCAGTATCCTGCTCAAAGCAGATTCTGAACATCAATACATATATTTTATGTACCACACTAAGTATTTAAAATCTAATTTCAATACTAGCTGTGAACATAACTAAGAAAAACATTTTTAAAGTAAGAGCCTTGCCCTTTCTTTAATTCCTTCGTGTCTGCCATATCCAAATGGTAGTCACTTTGGGATATGTCAATTATCTTTTCAATATTTCACAAACCTTTGGCCAAGCCATGGGGTTTCGGAATATCGAAACGATGTGCACTCGTGCTACATGCCCAATTGCAAACTTTGACTTTATCTCCTCTAGAATAGTCAATTAATTCTCCAAAAATATAAATTGCAATTTTAATACTTCTTAAATCTAAAATTAGATTTATGACAAGTATATAAATTAAGCATTAAAGTCATCATCACATAAATCTTCCAAAGATTTTATGCTCTACTTATTTTGCTTAATTTTGGGCTTAAGATATAATAAGTTATTTTATCAAATAAAGTAACTATTATTTATTCCCAATTTGAAAATTAAATCATTTAAAATATTTTAATTCAGATTATATTTTAAATATCCAACTTTTCAATTTTATCTTGATTACAATAGTCCAACTATTTAATCAACGATTAGTGGTACTATATGTTGGAGTTAAATCATGTCCCAAAGATCACAAAACATGCATAAAAACGACATATGAACACATCAAAGGAGGTGGCGGAATCAACTCACATTGAATTCGGTTTTGATGTTTGAAGAACAAGGTGCGTTTTTAAGCTCCCTCCAAGCTCGGCAATGGCTTCCAAATGCAGTGGGCTGTGCGATTTGGACTGGTTTGGCTTCCTCCATGTTCGGCCATGCATGAACTCCATTGAAGCTCAAAGCTTCAAGCTTCCATGCTCACAAACTCACTTCCCTATCACCTTTGTATCACTCCTAGAGTGTGCTAGCACTAAGTCTTCTTCAATTTGCTTCTCAAAAATTTCGTGAAACCAGAAAAAAAATGAAGAAGAAATCGGCAAGAACCGAGAGTGGAAGAGGAGAGAAAGATGAAGAGTTTTGGCTCCATTTTGTGTAAAAACGTGAATGCCAAAAAACAAGAGAGAGGGTCACGTGAAAATGACCAAAATTTTGACCAAAAACCGTGTACTACACTTGGTCCAAGAGAGAGAATGATTTTTATATACATATATCTTTTTCCATTTACCAAGTAAATGAATAAAATATATATACAAAAGTCCTATCAACTTTCAAACAATCACTTTTCTATATTCACATCATGTCACTTTAATAAAGTGACAAACATGTCATATCACATCACTCAAAGTGACAATTGATTTGACGATTGACGCGACTAGTGATTTGACGCTTGATGTGACTCGCGTGCCGCGCTCGAATTCGAAATGCGAATGCGCTCGCAATCACTCTCGGGCTCGGGTTCGCTAATTCCAAATTAACGAATTTTCCGTCGCGTCGTAATTAAGTGATTACGCCTGCGAATTCACTATTCACGTCGCTAACGAATTAATTCTAAATTAATTCGTTCGCCCGAATTAAAATCTAATTTTAATTCCGCGTCAAAATCCAATTTCTAATAATATATCGAATATATTATTTATCGATTAATTCCAAATTAATCGTTCTCTCTCTTTAACGATATTTTATCCGAGATAAAATATCTCGTAATTAATCCCAGATTAATTTTCTCTCTCATCGAATTAATCCCAGATTAATTCTATCTCTCTCTTCTAATTAATCCCAGATTAATCAAAGTGCGAGTAATACGTCATCGGTGAATCTTCGGGAACCGACCCATGAGATCTCCGGATATGTTGGCAGTAAATACGATCGTCGGACTATCCGAACACGTAAGTACCTCGTACTACGTTTTATATCGATTTACAAGACAAGGTTAGCCTCTAGCAAAACGCCATGCCTACCCAATTCTCCAGAAATATTCTTACAGGAATATATAGATCTGTATCAAGCGTAGTATACCGTAGTATTGTGTATATCGGCCCAGTATCGGATAATCACGTGCTAGGGCTGGGGCTGGATAAGTGTCTGCCCCGTCCGAAACACATGTCGGATGTCTGGTAACATAGTCTCTATAATCGGATATACATGACCTGGTCACAATATCCCGATTGGTTGCGCAACACTCAAGAGCACTAGTACCGTATCCTGCGTGACATCAACTCCAATATGACTGAAGTGACACTTCCGTCTCGACATCACACCCAATACACTACGACTCTCTGATAAACCCAGAAGCGGTGTACACAGAACCGGTTAAAGCCCTGTACCACCAAGACCAAAGTCTACCGATTATCGCAAGTATTAGCGATGCAAGTCTCAGGTTAAGACTATACACACCTACCTCGATTTCGGCCTCCCATAGACACATAGTCATAATACCAATGGGATTCCGAGGGGTCTATCCAGAGCGAAGCTGTTTCCCGTACCATCGGTGAAACACAACCTCCTATCGCACTTGCATAAGTATCCAATACTTATATATATGAGAACTATGCCGTTGTGCCCTCACAACACGCACAAGTGCAATACTAGCCTATTCCGCATTATCGATGTCCAGTCTCGATAATACTTCGGCTAGGGATATTAATGATTAATCCTTCGGGGATTGATACTGTCTCATATCATCTCAATCCAGGAACTAATCATATGGACCTCTCTTCATTTATACATCTATGGTGATCTAATCACAAATGATGAGAGTGCAATTTCCTTGTCACATAGTTAATTTGTACAACAACACCATGATCTGTACAAATAGTGACGCTATGGGTCATATTATCCAACAATCTCCCACTTGGCACATAGCCAGTCACTCGAGTGTCTAACACCCGAACTATGTACAATTCGCTCAAATTGCTGAGGAAAGGTTTTCGTCAGCGGATTTGCTTAATTATCGTCTGACGCGATTTACACGATCATCACATCGCCACGATGTATGATCCGAACGAATCAGATGATATAGAAGTATATATCTGGATCGTCGATGAGACCTTTAATTCTTTAGCCTGTGCTGACGCCTAGCTCAGCTGCTAACAGAACTATATCTAATCTAATTAGATTTATTATCGATCCAAATGGCTTTTATTGCTGCCTCAGCGCAGCAATGATCCGCATTTGTTGTTAATTCGGCAACAGTTATCTTGCTCGGAATATTTCCAGCTCACTGCACCGTTATTCAAACTTTATAGTACCGCAGTATTTACCGGTTGGAAACTTGCAGCAGTGATCCCAGTCACTTCAAGTTCTCCATCTCCATAGTTTAAGACAACATCTTTAGTTCTCTCAGATACTAACAGATGTTCTTAATCTTCAATCCAGTGACTATCACTTGGATTGACCCGATTGTGACTCCATATGCTCAAAGCGTATGAGACACCAATACAAGTACATTTTAAATGTACAATTTCTCAGAGAGTGTTACCAACTCCAAATCTAGTCCAGTAGATCTTTATTCCTTGAATAAAGGTTGTTACTCCCAGAATTCTACGGAGAATTCTTATGAAAGCCAAGCTTTCACCGAGTGTTTTATGGGAATTTCATTGTCAGTGCCCTCTCCACTAACCTCCTTATATACACAAGAATTATTTCGTTTTGAGTCAAATCATAAACTATTTTGATTATTTCAAAACGTCAGTTCCAAGAACCTTATGCTTGCTTCAATCCAAACATATTGATATACATGGATCCATTTCGGACTCATGACACTTTGTCATAATAGGGAGTCGATACCTCGTATCACTTCCTTTGTTCTTGTGTATTCGAAGATTAATGGTATAGTTTCATCCTTGATGAACTATATATGTTCCATTAAGATTCAGTGCCTAGAATAGTATTACTCCGATTTTCATCGAGTTATACTATCCTCCCACTTCCACTGCATATCGGTATTCCTCTTAGGAAAAACCGCATGGAGAGCAACAATCTAATTGTTCTCTAGTGAGATGTATAAGTACTATACTTATGGTTTCCCATAGGATAACCTATATTGGCACTTATCCATTTGGGTCCTTAGTTTGGTATCATCCAAACGTTATGCCTAGCATACCCAAATTGTCAGGAATGAGAAACCTCGTTTCTTTCCTGTTCATATCCTATACGATATCTGTCAAACAGATTTATATGGAACCTTATTCTAAATAAGTTTTGCACTGTTAGTACATATCCTTAGAAGGAAATAGTAGCTCAGAGCGACTCGTGATTAGCCTTATCATGTCTAACATGATTCGGTTAATCCGTTCGGACACACCGTCTAACTGACGTGTCTCGGGAGGAGTCCTCATATGAAAGAATACCGTACTCTTTCATGTATGTACGAAACTTACTGCTTAAGTATTTTCCATTACGGTCTTACCGTGGCGGAATAATACTATAGCCGATCTTTTTATTTATTTCGTGTCGAAACTTTAAAGTTTCTGATTTGTGTTCTTCAAAAGAAACACATAACCATAACGTGATGCCACATCCGTTAAGGTCACGAAATATTCATGTTCACATCTAGCCTAGCTAGATATGGGCCCACTTACTTCACCATGAATAGGGCTAACAGATCGGTGGCACTAACACTATTACCAAGCAAATAGTATTTTAGGTACTTTACCTAATAAACTAGATTCGCAGACCTTATTTGAATAGTCAAATCAGTCCTAGTATCCACTCTTCAAAAGTGTGGATATACGAGTCTAATTAAATTGTGTCCTAGACAACAATGCCACAAATAAGTCTCTATTGATCAAATCAATTTGAGCTATTTATTTGTCAATTTATATGTTTGAGATTTTTATTTATATTCAAAATATAAATTCTGTTATTTATATCTAATATATTTATCTCAGTATCATCTTTATATAATAAAACACTCAGTGTTCTATAATATAAAGGTTTTATCCGCAACGGATTAAACACTGATAAAGAGATAATGTCTCTAGTCAAACTAGTTACATTATAACAGTTCCTAATTCAAGTACATACCCGAAGGGTAGTTCCTAAACTTAGGTATCTACGGTCGAAACAGCGACTTTCGTCCCGTTTCCGATTCGCAGAGCAATCTCAGCTTGAAGTCAGTATCCTGCTCAAAGCAGATTCTGAATACATATATTTTATGTACCACACTAAGTATTTAAAATCTAATTTCAATACTAGCTGTGAACATAACTAAGACAAACATTTTAAAGTTAGAGCCTCGCCCTTTCTTTAATTCCTTCGTGTCTTCCATATCCAAATGGTAGTCACTTTGGGATATGTCAATTATCCTTTTAATATTTTAGGAAACTTAGGCCAAGCCTTGGGTTTTTAGAATATTGAAAGGAATGTGCACCTCGTGCTACATGCCCAATTGCAAACTTTGACTTTACATGAATAGTCAATTAATTCTCCAAGAATTATAAATTGCAATTTTAATACTTCTTAAATCCAAAATTAGATTTATGACAAGTATATTAAATTAAGCATTAAAGTCATCATCACAAAAATCTTCCAAAGATTTTATGCTCTACTTATCTTGCTTAATTTTGGGCTAAAGGTATAATGAGTTATTTTATCAATAAAGTAACCTATTATTTATTCCCAATTTGAAAATTAAATCATTTAAAATATTTTAATCCTAGATTATATTTTAAATATCCAACTTTTCAATTTTATCTTGATTACAATAGTCCAACTATTTAATCAACGATTAGTGGTACTTATAATTATAATGATTATAATAGTCCAACTATATAATCAAATATAATCCAAATTAATTAACCTCAATTACATTGATTACTATAATCCAATTATAAAATCAACTGTAAACTGAAATTAATTAATTCAAATATATTGATTAATATAATCCAATTATATATAATCAAGTATAATACAGTCCAACTGTTTATTAAAACAACAATTTAAATATTAGTCTAACTAACATTTAATCTAATGACGAAATAATTTAAATGAGCGCATATGGCGAGTAATTGAACGAGTATTGCAAATTCAATTCTTGCCTCCCACTATTTTTCGTCGAGCCTCTAACCCTCTGTCGAGTACTCGGGAAACCGTGTTTCCTAGTGGGCTAGGATCCCGTTAAATATCACACAATCTTGACTTTGGCCAACAAATTGTATGATAATTAACTAGGTAGATCTCGAAGATCAATTGGATCTCATCCAACTCCTAGATCCAGTAGGTGGACATCCAAGTCCCAAACATATATCTTATATATGCCTATACATCGAATGTATACCCTAACCTATTTCCTCTGAATCAACTAGGCCTTGGCTTTGGCACAACAAACCTAATGATCCCAGTCAAGCGCGGACCCATTGACATGGAAGCTTCGTAATCAATGTCAATGGACAAGAAGTGGTCTTGACTTTGGCCAACAAACCACAACTTGGACACGACACCGATATGGAACAAAGCCTCGTGATTAAAACACATCTTTGATGGACAAGGGCTTGACTTTGGCCAACAACCCCTGCCAATCTCGGATCTTGAGTAAGAATCACTCAATGGAAGGAAAAACGCATGATATTTAACGAGGGTTTTTCGCGTGCAAATTGGCTACCAATTTAATTATCTTTGTTAAGGTCTCATCATCATACACCTTAAGCATGCATTCTAAACATGTAATAAAGCGAGTATGAATAAAATAATAATGATATGCGGATGGATATTTTACATTGATCCTAGATCAAATCTCTCACTTTCTCTCTCCCGCTAGCACTTGTATTACTTCTACCCGTTACACTACACTTCTAAAGAAACCTCTTTTACATGGAGGGGAATAGGTGAGAAGAGAATACAAAGAAATAGGAGATAAGGCTGGACACGCAGGTCCAATTTAATAAATCAAATTTATTACAATTTCCAAAATCGCCCAACCCGACTAATATCCATCCGATATACATTATTCAAACATCACAACCATGTATTCATACAAGCATGTTATCAATCAATCAATCAAATAATTAATCTTGATTTAGTGATCATCCAATGTTCAAACAAAGATTTGATTTTTGTTCGAGTCAAACTCGTTTTGCGAACACGTACTCAAAGTACAATTTCTACGAATTAAATTAAATTACATAATTAAATCCAATTTAATACGTATTTAATTCTAATTCATTATTTAATTCTAAATTAAATATTACACCTTTATTAACGAACCTTTACGACTTAAATTCCAAATTTAATCGCAACGGGTCTCAAAGCCCGACAACATCTAATGTTTTATTTAATTAAAGTCCAATGGGCTTTTAATTAATTTCTATAGGCGTGGACTTTTGGTCAACTCGGGTCAAACCGAACAACCAAAATCCAATCCGGGAGTTACCCCATAAGCCTTTAAATTAATTTTGGCCCATTAGGCCCAATTAAATAATTAAGGTCCATTAAGTCATAATTGGACCTTTGGATTCGGTTTTGGGCCTAATTGGATCCAACCAATTTTGCCTAAACCCAACTTTGTTACAACAAAGCCCAAAAGCCCAATTACAACCTAACAAGCCCAATTTCCAAAATCAAGCCCAAATTAATTAACTTATAAAATTCCAAATTTCACAATTAATTAACCTAAGTGTAATACACAATCAATTACCCAATTAACATTTCTAAAATATCAATTAGCCTAATTAATCATGCACTTTAACAACCAAATAGTGTCCAACACAATTCAATCAAAATCAAACCCAATTAACATGCTTCAAGTCTCGGCAATTAGGGGTTTTTCAATTCGATTCGGTTTCAATCCAATTGAGTCCACAATCTTAATTTCCCAAATCAATTCAATTCATCCAATGAATTAAAACAAAAAATCACAAAGAATTTCATGTTCTTTAGAATTCGGCCAAGCCACTTTAAAAGGGAAAAAATGTTCCAAATCAAAATTCAATCCAATTGAACTTCAAAACAACATTAACCAATTGTTTTAAGTCATCCAATGATCAAACAAAACAAAATTACCAAGACATTAGGGTTATTCCAATTTTCGGCCAAGCCTCCAATTGGGGAAAATTGAATCCAATCCAATTTCATGAAATTGATCACACACAATCTCAATTAAACATGTTCTAAGCATACTTAAACATCCAATTCAATTAAAACATGCTTAAACACATTTTGCCCAATTTCAAGTTTCAAATTCAACCTAAGAATTGGGGAAAAATTGATCTAATCCAATTTTCTTGAAATTGATCATGCACAACTTCAATTCAACCTCATTCAAGCATAATGCATCAAACAATTCAACCAAATCATGCCTAAATCGAGTTTACCCAAATTAAAGTTTTGACCAAAATTTGCAAATTGGGGAAAATCAATCCAATCAATTTTTTGTCAAATTGATTACATATATCTCAAATTAGATCATATATAAGCATTTTTGAACAATCAATTTGTCATAATCAAGCCAAAATCAAAAAGCCCCAAATTACTCAAGAACCCTAATTCGGTTTTATGCATCAATGGCTCAAGATACCATTGTTGGAGTTAAATCATGTCCCAAAGATCACAAAACATGCATAAAACGACATATGAACACATCAAAGGAGGTGCGGAATCAACTCACATTGAATTCGGTTTTGATGTTGAAGAACAAGGTGCGTTTTTAAGCTCCCTCCAAGCTCGGCAATGGCTTCCAAATGCAGTGGGCTGTGCGATTTGGACTGGTTTGGCTTCCTCCAGTTCGGCCATGCATGAACTCCATTGAAGCTCAAGCTTCAAGCTTCCATGCTCACAAACTCACTTCCCTATCACCTTTGTATCACTCCTAGAGTGTGCTAGCACTAAGTCTTCTTCAATTGCTTCTCAAAAATTTCGTGAAACCAGAAAAAAAAAAAATGAAGAAGAAGAAATCGGCAAGAACCAGAGAGCGGAAGAGGAGAGAAAGATGAAGAGTTTGGGCTCCATTTTGTGTAAAAACGTGAATGCCAAAAAACAAGAGAGAGGGTCACGTGAAAATGACCAAATTTTGACCAAAAACCGTGTACTACATGGTCCAAGAGAGAGAATGATTTTTATATACATATATCTTTTTTCCATTTACCAAGTAAATGAATAAAATATATATACAAAAGTCCTATCAACTTTCAAACAATCACTTTTCTATTTCACATCATGTCACTTTAATAAAGTGACAACATGTCATATCACATCACTCAAAGTGACAATTGATTGACGATTGACGCGACTAGTGATTTGACGCTTGATGTGACTCGCGTGCCGCGCTCGAATTCGAAATGCGAATGCGCTCGCAATCACTCTCGGGCTCGGGTTCGCTAATTCCAAATTAACGAATTTTCCGTCGCGTCGTAATTAAGTGATTACGCCTAGCGAATTCACTATTCACGTCGCTAACGAATTAATTCTAAATTAATTCGTTCGCCCGAATTAAAATCTAATTTTAATTCCGCGTCAAAATCCAATTTCTAATAATATATCGAATATATTATTTTATCGATTAATTCCAAATTAATCGTTTCTCTCTTTAAATATATTTTATCCGAGATAAAATATCTCCGCAATTAATCCCAGATTAATTTTCTCTCTCATCGAATTAATCCCAGATTAATTCTATCTCTCTCTTCTAATTAATCCCAGATTAATCAAAGTGCGAGTAATACGTCATCGGTGAATCTTCGGGAACCGACCCATGAGATCTCCGGATATGTTGGCAGTAAATACGATCGTCGGACTATCCGAACACGTAAGTACCTCGTACTACGTTTATACCGATTTACAAGACAAGGTTAGCCTCTAGCAAAACGCCATGCCTACCCAATTCTCCAGAAATATTCTTACAGGAATATATAGATCTGTATCAAGCGTAGTATACCGTAGTATTGTGTATATCGGCCCAGTATCGGATAATCACGTGCTAGGGCTGGGGCTGGATAAGTGTCTGCCCCGTCCGAAACACATGTCGGATGTCTGGTAACATAGTCTCTATAATCGGATATACATGACCTGGTCACAATATCCCGATTGGTTGCGCAACACTCAAGAGCACTAGTACCATATCCTGCGTGACATCAACTCCAATATGACTGAAGTGACACTTCCGTCTCGACATCACACCCAATACACTACGACTCTCTGATAAACCCAGAAGCGGTGTACACAGAACCGGTTAAAGCCCTGTACCACCAAGACCAAAGTCTACCGATTATCGCAAGTATTAGCGATGCAAGTCTCAGGTTAAGACTATACACACCTACCTCGATTTCGGCCTCCCATAGACACATAGTCATAATACCAATGGGATTCCGAGGGGTCTATCCAGAGCGAAGCTGTTTCCCGTACCATCGGTGAACACCAACCTCCTATCGCACTTGCATAAGTATCCAATACTTATATATATGAGAACTATGCCGTTGTGCCCTCACAAACGCACAAGTGCAATACTAGCCTATTCCGCATTATCGATGTCCAGTCTCGATAATACTTCGGCTAGGGATATTTAATGATTAATCCTTCGGGGATTGATACTGTCTCATATCATCTCAATCCAGGAACTAATCATATGGACCTCTCTTCATTTATACATCTATGGTGATCTAATCACAAATGATGAGAGTGCAATTTCCTTGTCACATAGTTAATTTGTACAGCAACACCGTGATCTGTACAAATAGTGACGCTATGGGTCATATTATCCAACAATATATATATTATAATGCTTATCATAGTCCAAACTATATAATCAAATATAATCCAAATTAATTTAACCTTCCATTCTCTTTTTAATTACATTGATTATATAATCCAAATTATTAAAATCAACTGTAAAACTGATGAACATTAATTATTATTTAATTCCAAATATATTGATTGATATAATCCAATTATCTATAATCAAGTATAATACAGTCCAACTGTTTTATTAAAAAAACAATTTAACTATTAGTCTAACTAACATTAATCTAATGACAAATAATTTAAATGAGCGCGTCTTTTTTATGGCAGTAATTGAACGAGTATTGCAAATTCAATTCTTGCCTCCCACTATTTTTCGTCGAGGCCTCTAACCCTCTGTCGAGTACTCGAGAAACCTGGTGTCCTAGTGTGGCTAGGATCCCGTTAAATATTCACAAATCTTGACTTTGGCCAATAAATTGTTGCTAATTAACTAGGTAGATCTCGACGATCAATTTAGATCCAATCCAAACTCCGAGATCAAGTAGGTGGACATGCCAAGTCCCACAAAAAGATAGCTTCTATATGCCTATACATCGAATGTTACCCTAACTTTTTCCTCTGAACAACTAGGCCTTGGCTTTGGCCACAACAAACCTAGTGATCCCAGTCAAGCGGCGGACCCATTGAAATGGAAGCTCGTAATCAATGTCAATGGACAAAAAGTGGTCTTGACTTTGGCCAACCAACCACAACTTGGACACGACACCGATATGGAACAAAGCCTCGTGATTAAAACAAATCTTTGACGGACAGAGCTTGACTTTGGCCAACAACCTTCCAATCTCGATCTGAGTAAGAATCACTCAATGGAAGGAAAAAAACCCAGATATTTTTTGAGGGTTTTTCCGCGTGCAATTGGCTACCAATTTATTATCTTTATTAAGGTCTCATCATCATACACCCTTAAACATGCATTCTAAACACATAATAAAGCGCAATGATAAATTAATAATGATATGCGGATGGATATTTTACATTGATCCTAGATCAAATCTCTCACTTTCTCTCTCCCGCTAGCACAAATATTTCTTCTACCCGTTACACTACACTTCTAAAGAACCTCATATACATAGAGGGAATAGGTGAGAAGAGAATACAAAGAATAGGAGATAAGGCTGGACTCACAGGTCCAATAATAAATCAAAGTTATACAATTCTCCAAAATCGCCCCACCCACCCTCCAAGCTCATCATCTGATATACATTATCAAACATCACAACCATGTATTCATACAAGCATGTTATCAATCAATCAATCCATTAATTATCTTGATAATTAGTGATCATCCAAGTTCAACAGAAGATTTGATTTTGTTTGAGTCAAACTCGTATTGCGAACACGTACTTAAAGTACGATTTCTACGAATTAAATTAAATTACATAATTTAAATCAATTTAATACGCATTTTATTCTAATTCATTATTTAATTTCCAATTAAATATTACACTTTATAAAATAACCTTTACGACCTTAAATTCCAAATTCAATCGTTACGGGTCTCAAAGCCCGCTTAATATCCAATATTAATTTAATTAAAGTCTAATGGGCTTTTAATTAATTTCATGAGGCGTGGACTTTTGGTCAACTCGGGTCACCCCGCAACCCAAGTCCAATCCGGGAGTACCCCCTAAGCCCATAAATTAATTTAGGCCCATTAGGCCCAATTAAACGTTAAAGGTTCATTAGTCGCATTTGGGCCTTTTGGAAGCGGTTTTGGGCCTAATTGGATCCAACCAATTTTGGCCTAAAACCAACTTGTACAACAAAGTCCAATAAACCCAATAACAACTTAAAAAGCCCAAATCCAATTTTAAGCCCATTTTAATAAATTAAAAATCCAATTTTACAATTCAATTAAACAAAGTGCATAGCATTATTAATTACCCAAATCAAATTTCCAAAACATCCAATTTGTCCAATTAATCATTGCTTAACATCAATTAATCATGTCCAACATAATTAAATCAAAATCAAACCCAATTATACATGCTAAAGTCTCGGGCCAAAGGGGAAAAACTATGCCCAAATCAAATTCAATCCAATTGAACCCAATCAAACATAAATTCAACATCCCCAAATGATTTCTAAGTCATCAATAATGAAAAAAAATCAAAAAACCAAGACATTAGGGCACTTGCCAAATTCGGCCATCACAAGCAAATTGGGGAAAAATTGTTCCAAACACTTTTCATCAAATTGATCTAAACAATCATCAATTAAACAACATTCAAGCATTCTAAATCATCCAATTTCATTAAACATGCTCAAAATCAAGTTTACCCAAATTTTTCATGCCCAAAATTTAGGGAAAATTGGATCCAACCAAATTTCATGAAATTGATTATGCACAACATCAATTCAACCTCATTCAAGCATACTATACTAAACAATTTAATCATTTGATGCTCAAATTGGGTTTACCCAAATTATAGTTTTGGCCAACATTAAGCAAATTGGGGAAAATCAATCCAATTAATTTTTCATCAAATTGATTACATATAACTCTAATTAATTCATATACAAGAATTCTTAAACAAACAATTTGTCAAAATCAAGCTTAAATCAAAAAGCCCCAAATTTGCTCACGAAACCCTAAATTCGTTTTATGCAACCAATAGCTCAAGATACCATTGTTGAGTTTCAAACAAGTCCCAAGGATCACAAACATGCATAAAAACGAGTTGAATACACAAAGGAGTAAGGCGGAATTCATACTCACATTGATGGGTTTTGATGACATGAAGAACAAAGACCAAAAACGCACTGCATGTTGCTCCCTGGCAGTGAGCTGCGAATGGTAGGGGCTGCACGGTGGTGTGGTGTCTTCCTCCTTGTTCATTCGGCCATGGATGTCACCATTGAAGCTCCAAGCTTCAAGCTTTTCCATGCTCACAAATTCGTTTCCCTATCACCATAATATAACCCAAGGTGTGCTAGCACTTGTCTTCTTCCTTTTATACTCTTCTTGATTCGGCAAAAACTAGAAATAAGAGATGAAAAATGGTCCAAGACCGAGAGAGAAGAAATCGGCAGTGAGCCGTGAGAGGGAGAAGAGAGAAAAGAGAGGGAAAATGGTTTCACCTTGAAACCGTAAAATGAGAGAGACAAATGATGTGTAAAGAAAAATGTAATTTTGGTTTATATATAATCTAAAAATAAAATAAACCATATACAACTTTTCAATTTTCCAAAATACCAAAAGTCAAAAAGTAAAAGTTTATTAATGCTTTTTCCAACAACCATATCACTTCTACTTTTTACTTTAAGTAACATCACATCACTTTAATAAAGTGACATGTTGTCAAGTCACATCACTCAAAGTGACAATTGATTTGACGTATGATGTGACTAACGATTTGACGCTTGATGTGACTTACGTGCCGCGCTCGAATTCGAAATGCGAATGCGCTCGCAATCACTCTCGGGCTCGGGTTCGCTAATTCCAAATTAACGAATTTTCCGTCGCGTCGTAATTAAATGATTACGCATAGCGAATCACTATTCACGTCGCTAACGAATTAATTCTAAATTAATTCGTTCGCCCGAATTAAAATCTAATTTTAATTCCGCGTCGAAATCCAATTTCTAATAATATATCAAATATATTATTTTATCGATTAATTCCAAATTAATCGTTCTCTCTCTTTAAACGATATTTTATCCGAGATAAAATATCTCCGTAATTAATCCCAGATTATTTTCTCTCTCTAGAAATTAATCTTCTCACTCTACTAATCAATCCCAGATTAATTATAGTGCGAGTTATACATCATCGGCGAATCTTCAGGAAGCGACCCATGAGATCTCCAGATATGTTGGCAGTAAATACGGTCGTCGGACTATCCGAACACGTAAGTACCTCGTACTACGTTTATACCGATTTACAAGACAAGGTTGGCTTCTAGCAAAGCGCCATGCCTACCCAATTCTCCAGAAATATTCTTACAGGAATATATAGATCTGTATCAAGCGTAGTATACCGTAGTATTGTGTATATCGGCCCAGTATCGGATAGTCACGTGCTAGGGCTGGGGCTGGATAAGTGTCTGCCCCGTCCGAAGCACATGTCGGATGTCTGGTAACTAGTCTCTTTAATCGGATATGCATGACCTAGTCATAATATCCCGATGGTTGCGCAACACTTAAGAGCACTAGTACCGTATCCTGCGTGACATCATCTCCAATATGACTGAAGTGATACTTCCGTCTTGACATCACACCCAATACACTACGACTCTCTGATAAACCCAGAAGTGGCGTACACAGAACCGGTTAAAGCCCTGTACCACCAAGACCAAAGTCTATCGATTATCGTAAGTATTAGCGATGTAAGTCTCAAGTTAAGACTATACACACCTACCTTGATTTCGGCCTCCCATAGACACATAGTCATAATACCAATGGGATTCCGAGGGGTCTATCCAGAGCGAAGCTGTTTCCCGTACCATCGGTGAAACACGACCTCCTATCGCACTTGCATAAGTATCCAATACTTATATATATGAGAACTATGCCGTTGTGCCCTCACAATGTGCACAAGTGCAATACTAGCCTATTCCGCATTATCGACGTCCAGTCTCGATAATACTCCGGCTAGGGATATTTAATGATTAATCCTTCGGGGATTGATACTGTCTCATATCATCTCAATCCAGGAACTAATCATATGGACCTCTCTTCATTTATATATTTATGGTGATTTAATCACAAATGATGAGAGTGCAATTTCCTTGTCACATAGTTAATTTGCTACAACAACACAATGATCTGTGCAAATAGTGATGCTATGGGTCATTTTGTCCAACAGCACCTACAGTATTGAAGGTGTCTTGCATCCCTACCACTTTACCACTCCTAGTGATTGTGGCATTAACACTTTTTTTATTGATGCCTCATGATCAACCTATTCCATGTGTTGCCCTTGTGGATTAGGTTGGGATGGAGAATGGAACTTTTGCTCGTTCTTTCATACTAAGGACATTAGTCAATTTGGAAACTTGGCTCTTAATCTCCTTATTGTCTTCAACTACATGAGCTATCAACGACTCAAACCTTTAATTGGTTTTGCTTTGGGCCTCTTCAAATTTGTTCTGGGCCTCGACAAATGCTTGCACAATATCCTTTAAATAATTCCTAGGAACGGCAGGTGTGTGATACTGGGGGCACTGTAACCTCTAGTTTGTGGTGTCAGACTAGGCTGTGGGGGCTCCTGTTTCCAACTAAGATTGGGATGGTTCCACCAACTAGGATTATAGGTATCTAAATATGGTGTGTAAGGTTTCTTGTACGTACCAAGGGTATTGCATTGTTCCTCATATGTTCCCTTTATCTCACCATATACAGGGCACTCTTGGGCTAAATGGTCAATCTCGTTACATACAAAACATACCCCTTGAGGTTCTAATTGAGCTACCGCATGCATAGTCTTGCTATATTTGAATTTTAAGGCTCCTAACTCCCTAGTCAATAGCTCAACATGTGTCTTAAGACTATCATTTTCCCTAAAGTGGTGTATGCCTCTGCTAGAAGGATTGGGGTGTCTCCTATCAGTGTTATCGATGGCATTGGGTCCAGTGCAAGTGTGAGATTTCTCAGCTAGGTCATTTAAGTACTCTAATGCCTCATCAGGGTCATTTCAGATGGACTCACCATTTCACATTGTCTCAATAAATTGGCGCTCTCCAGGGGTTAAACCGTCATAAAAATAACTTACTAAGTGCAAACTCTCATACCCATGAAGAGGACAACTAGCTAACATCTCTTTAAACATCTCTTTAAACTTCACTGTCTTTCTGGGAGAAGATAGAGATTTATCTTTTCAGGGCATTTGTTTTATGGTGTGGGAAATATTTGTTAAAGAATGCATGTGTCATCTCGCCCCATGATCCTATTGACCGAGGTCTCAAAGAATACAACTAGCTTTTAGCTCTATCCTTAAGGGTAAATAGGAAGAACTTAAGTATAATTATGTATGTAGTCCCAAACCGATCATGGAAAGTTGCTACAACCTCTTCAAATTCTCAAATGTGCACATAAAGGTTCTTGTTCTCAAAACCAAGAAAGATTGGGAGATATTGTATCATTCCAGGTTTAAAATCTATATGTGGTGCATTAGGAGGAAATATGATGCATGATGGTGTAGCTGTGCAAGTGGGATATAGGTACTCTTCAAGAGTCCTTATGGATGGTCTCTCATACTCACTCATGTTATGTGTGTTAGATGTAGATAGTATGGTAAAAAAAATTATCACAGACTTTCTGAGTCTAAGTTTTCATCTTCAATCCTAACAAATCTACCAAACCTATCCCTACGTATAGACATGCAATTAAACATAAGAAAAACAAGAAACAAAAATAAAAGAATAAACTAAAAATAAATAAAATCAAAACTAAAATTAAAACTGGAAAAAAAAATTAATTAATAAACAATTAAAAAAAAGGTGGAACGAAGTTACCGCTTTTATTGTTGACCAACAAACTTTCTTTTGCTTGTAAACCGTCTCCCCGGTAACGATGCCAAAATTTAATTATGCCCAAAGAGTACTCGCGGTTATCGTAGTATAGTTGGGGTGTCAATTCCTAGAGAGATGGTTACAAGGAACCAATTTACTTAAACAAAACGTTAGTAGTGACTTAATTAAATAGAAAGATTGAATTGGTAATTAAAAATAAAGATTATGAAAAGAATGCAGGATTTATCAATAGAGAAAAGCAGCAAAGCATCAGGAATCCCTATTGTATCAACTTCATATATTCAGTTATTGATTCTTTTTATTACTAAATTGAAGGTTTCACATCCCAAACCAACAATCGGAAGATATTCAATTCAAAGCACATTAAATTCTAAGGTAATCGATGATTTACTTTCTCTATGTTAACAGCACACAAAGTTATTGTTATGACTATCTAACATCAACAATATACCCACATGTAATACTACAGCAGAAGATCAACTCATAAAAAAACTTTACCAGTCACAATTGGGTTCCCCAATCACACATAGAATAAACATGACTATTCCTATATGCAAGTTGGTAAAACACAATCTCTGGGTTCATAAATTGAAAGATTATAAAGAATAATAAAACATCAATTATATTAAACGTTAAAAGCATTCAAGAATCAACAACATGAATATAAGAAGTCAATTACAAGTGTTCATCCTTAGCTTTGCCTAGGAGATTAGTTCTCTACAGAAGAAAGAGATATAACCTAAAGGGATTACAACAGCATCATGTCCGGCGTGAAATTTCTTCATTCTTCTATCTCAAATATGTTTTAATCTATTTGTTATGTGTTTTCTCCATTTTCTTTCTGTTTCTTCTCTCCCATTGGGTTTTGGGTGAACTAAGGTTTATATAAAGGGGTCCCAAAGTCCTTATTTGGGTAAAAAAATGAACTAAGCAAAAATCCTAGAAAACGTATCTGTGTCGCGACGCATGGCCATTGCGTGTAGCGACTCGTGGCCGTAGCCTGCAGGATAATGATTCTTGCATGCTTCCGATGTGTCCGTAAGGTCCCGAAACATGCGTAATTGCTCCAACATACATGTTCCATTGCTTTCTAATAACATAGCACAAAATAAACTATAATTAAGATTAAACACATGATAATCAAGCCGAATTAGTGATGTTGAAAGTACATTTTCATGCACTTATCAATGGTCAACTACAACAAAAATAGAGTCTCGTCCATTCCAGGATCAACATTGTATAAAGCCCATGTGGTTGAACTTTAGATTTCGCTCTCCTACAAGTAATGCACCCTTCACAAATGCGCATTACATGCTTCTTCATCTTAGTCCAATAAAAATCTGCATGCAAGATATCCAAAGTTTTCTTAACACCAAAATGACCCATAAGACCCCCATTTGTGCTTCACGTACCAATAACTCATGGATAGAACAACTAGGCGCACATAATTTATTCTCTTTAAATAAAAAACCATCTTGCCTATAAATTTATCACATGCGCCTTTTTAACATGCATTGTAAATCTCAACAAAGTCATGATTATTTGCATACAATTCCTTGATAAATTCAAAACTAAGAAATTTATAACTCAATGATGTAAGTAAAGCATACCTGCGTGACAATGCGTCAGCAACCACATTCTCATTACCTTGCTTATATCGAATGACATATGAGAAGGTCTCCACGAATTCCATCTATTTAGCATGCCTTTTGTTAAGCTTTCCTTAGCCTTTGATTTGCCGTATAGATTCACGGTCAGTGTAAATCACGAACTCCTTTGGCCAGAGATAATGATGCCAAGTCTCCAAAGCTCTGACTAGGGCATAAAACTCCTTGTCGTAGGTCGGGTATCGTAGCACCGTGCCATTTAGCTTCTCACTGAAGAATGCTATAGGACGTCGATCCTGCATAAGAACTGCTCCAATGCAGACACCTGAAGCATCACACTCAGTCTTGAAAGTCGGGTTAAAATTAGGTAAGGCTAAAACAGACATAGAACATAAACAATCTTTAAGAAGTTTGAAGGCACTCTCTTGTTCCTCCCCATAACGAAAACCCATATTTTTCTTTATGACTTCAGTAAGTTGTGTTGCAATAGTGCTAAAGTCTTTTACAAACTTCCTATAGAAACTAGCTAGTCCATGGAAACTCCTAACCTCGGTGATGCTCTTAGGTGTAGGCCACTCTTGAACGACCTTAACCTTGTCTTCATCGACCTAAATACCTTGAGCACTAATGACATACCCTAGGAATACCACTTTTTCCATACAAAAGTTACATTTTTGAAGATTAGCACACAACAATTATTTTCTAAGAACATCAAGCACGGATCACACATGTCCTACATGCTCATCTAAAGTCTTGTTGTACACTAAAATATCATCAAAATACACTACGAGAAATTTCCCCAAAAAGGCATGCAACATATGATTCATTAGAAGTTTAAAAGTGTTGGGGGCATTTGAAAGCCCAAATGGCATCACAAGCCACTCATATAGCCTATATTTTGTTTTAAAAGTAGTCTTCCATTCATCCTCTTCCCGCATTCTAATTTGATGATATTTGCTTTTAAGGACAATTTTAGAAAAAATACAAGACCCATATAATTCATCTAATATATCATCTAATCTATGGATAGAGTGGCGATAATTTACAGTGATACTATTGACTGCTCGAAAATCCACGCACAGGCTTCATGTGCCATCTTTCTTTAGTAGCAATAAGACTAGAACCACGCACAGACTCATGCTCTCCCGTACGTATCTTTTGCTCATCAATTCCTCTACTTTCCTTTGGAGCTCCTTAGTTTCCTCAGATTAATTCAGTAGGATGGTCGATTAGGAATGATCGCCCTTGGGATGAAGTCCATTTCATGTTCAATATCTAGAAGTTGTCGTAATGTTAGGGTTGGTGCTCAAATAATGCCAATCCAGATCGTATTTATGTCCGATTCATAAATACGAGCAATTATATTTTCCATGATATTACTAATTTAATGGTAGCACCCTTGTCTTTTATACACTTATTCGATCTAATTATGATTAGATATCTGATTATGATTAGATTGAAACTAAATCTGGTTTAGTGATACGTGTATATTAGACAAAGACCATATGATTTATAATGTAGTGCGCATTTTGTAATTGACATTGGGAAGCGCACTATAAGATGTATATCCTTAAATAATGTTCCATGTCAAGATTTACTAACACGGGTCGGTTAGTAAAATCCGCTGAGACCAGTACATGTCGTATATCGTGATTTGGTCCGATGGTTTATCCCAGTGAACCATGAGTCTCGGGAGACTCGTATAGACATGTAGGTGTTTATTTGATAAGACATTGAACGACTCACTGAAGATTTCCTAATAGATGGTACACCAACGTCAATAGGAATCTTCACGAGTTGAGCGAGAATAGTGATATTTCGACTTGAGACACCACAGTGGGATATATGAGTTATCCTCCACACTTTGAGGGCAGTCACGTCAACGATCTATTCATGATCAGACCTCCACCTGTTCGTTGGGTATACATTGATGATCATGATATCCAGTGCGTATCAAGAGATGATATGTCAGTCCTGTGTACAGGGCATAGGCATCCGTACGTGTTTACGATCTAGTAAATCCATGGCCATGGTATAACTTCGAAAATCAGTTACGAGTGTTATTTAGATATCGTAAATTTGAAAGTCGACTATATTATACTGAACAGGTTTGATGTTTTTATCTATATCCCAGGTATAATATGGATAGCCTGTGACGTAGAGATTATACGTATGCTATGACCTCGGCTTGCATAGTTTAGCGAGATTATCTGTGGTCGTCATAATCCATGAGTGGGTGGATTATGGACACGAAATTAGATTTCGTGACGGATAAAACTAAACTTAGAGAGTCCCATAATATGAACTATACTCGTTGAGCACTTGGGAAACTCGATATGAATAATACAGATTATTCATAATACTTCATCGGATTAAGTGAGTTAATTCGGATCATTTAATCGGTAAATGATAACACATGCATTATGGGATTTTTTCTGATAATAATTATTGTGTATTTGTATTTGATACATAATACGATTAGATACACATTAATTATTTCTCAAATGAGATTTTGACACATGCCATAAATATATGTATTTGTTATTTATTGTAAATAAAAAAAAAATAATAATTACATTAATTAATTATTTGGATATTTAATTGTTAAATATTTGAATTATTAATTAATAAACTTTTTCCATAAATGTTATGGAAGTTGTCCAATTATTATTGGTCAACATGGCATGATCCAAATATACTTTATGTGTGCTAATTTGATTGTCAATATAAAGTATAATATAATTTAATTTAATTTAATTTTCAAAAGGACAAAAAAGTCCCTAAAAGTCGGCCAAGGAGTAAAAAAATTAAGAAAACAATTCTTCCTCAAACAAAAATGGGTTTCAAAATATGTTTGCTAAATCCATGAAGATTCGAATGGAAATCAAAGAAAAAAACATAGGAAAACAAGGATTAAAGGTAATTCTTCAACTCCTTAAGCTTAAAAATTTGATTTCTTATTTCTTGATGATTTAGAAATGTTCGAGGGTTCCTTCAAATTCTGAAATTTAGGACTTTTGGTTGTGGTGGTTGAATTAGAAGCTTGTTGGCATGTGTGAAGTAGTATTGAAAGGAATTATTGTAATTAGTTTCCAATTTGATCATTAGATGATGAGTTGCTATTCAAGAGTGTTATGACCACTCTTGTGGCACCTATAATTGTTCTTGGGTTTTTCATATTTGGTGACTTTGGTTGGTGTCTTGATTAATTTGATTAATATTGAAATTTTAGATTTAAAGCATGAAAATTGGAATTTTTGACTTCTGGATCAGATCTGTGCAAACTAGAAATTTTGTGATGTTTTTGATGTTATATGAATGTAATGGATGTGTTTTGGGAGTTGGAACAATTTCCAGAAAGTGTTTCCGAGTTGAAATAAGCAAACGGCCAAAAGCGGCGTTATCGGGTGACTTTTGAGTCAACCGGGTGACGGATATCCAAACAGTGAGTTCGTCACTATTCGGGCATCCTATGAACTTCCCTGACACTATTGGGTCTGACCTGGGTAGTCTCCATAAGTGTCGGGTGGTCGGTTCGGTCAAAAACGCATTTTGCGTCATTTTACGGAAAAACGGTTTTCATAAAAGTTTCGTGATGTTTCAACTTTATTTATGTTGATATTTGATATTGAATAAATAGGTTTAGGTGAAATATGAATAAATTATTCATATTAGATATTGAATAATTTATTCGGTATTTTGAAAAGGTTTAAAATACGATTTCGCCCGAACCGCGCTTCCGCTGCGCCCATCACCCAAAACCCCAACAAAAATGGTATCAGAGCAGGTCTGATGCTTCATCCATTATATTTTTCATACTTGATATTTGATATTTAACCCAATTTTAAGGTTCGCACATGCTTGGAATCTATATATGTTTTTTACTTTTCAGTTCTACAATAATGGAAATGTAACTGAAATTTAATAATTAAATTGTGTTATGTTTTCTAAGTTAGAATTGAAATGTTTAGAAAATGATTTAGATTAAAATTCTGCATTTGATGTAGATTATAGCTTCCAGAGAAAAATCTCCATTTTTTAAATATAGTTGTAAAGTAACATGTATTGGATACAAATTTCTTGGTCCGTCTAGTCAGTACGGTTTATGGGTATCTTTCTATAACTGCATCTGAGATCGTGCCAAAGCTGTGAGGGTGTAGGTTATAGAATTATTATCCATACCGGTTGTATATTGATACTGGACAAATTCAAGTGAAAGTGGAAATCCTAAACGTGCCAAAGCTGTCAAGACTACATCGGTAGCCTGAGTTTGTCATTGACAAGTGAAGCCTTGATACGCCTCCTTGTGAACGTGCCAAAGCTGTCATAACGAGAAACGGTCAGGACCAAAATTAGGATTCACTAGTGAGTGATTGACAAAGAGTTGTCTACCTAATGAATATACGTAGGCGAGATCGTGCCAAAGCTATGAGTCAAAATATATTCATGGGATCCTACTCTCACTATGGAATTCGATTTAATTATTGATTTCCCGTTGTCCGTTGGGGATTACGGTATTACGTAAAGTAGTGGTAGACACTGCTGGGTTAAAAATCCATAACTGAAACAGTGCGTAGTTTTATGGAATTTACTGCTTTTATTTTCCTTCATTCTATATTGTTTATAGAATTATGCTTCTAATCCACTGCATGATTATTACTTGAATAGTTTTTTTGACTTTACTTATGGTTGCGTAATTCTAGAATAGGTTCTAGAAAGACAGTAGACTAAGATATTGTTAGATTAGTTAAAACCATCGGGAACTGTTGTTCCGATTTTCTTGAAAATTAAGATGGTTTATGACTTAGTTTCTAAGTCACGATTAGGTAATCTAAATAGATATCTAGTTTAGGATATAACCGTTTAGTTAGAATGGTTTCTCATGCAGTGAGAATTAACTTGAATAGTTCATGTCTCGAGATTCTTGACTGGCATTAAGAAAACCCCTTAGGTATTTGTTTATCATATAATGACGTTTCTTGGCTTTAGTGACTTTTAGAAGTCACTTGTCTGACATAGTTTGCAAATCAATTATTTGCAATTATTGTGAATAATTGAACGCAAATTATAAAGCTAAAGAAATGAGATGTGTATAGTTGTGTATAGAGAATATTGATTCTCACACTACGACGACTATAAGTATTAGATACTAGATCTCCTGTCTAGTTAATTAAAATAATATTTAATAACTGTTTTGATATTTTATCTCGTAAACATTAGATGTTTGTTCCTTATGGTAAAGGATGGTCTGATATGAGTTCACACCATATATCCTTAACCATTTAATGAATATTGTATTCAGGATGTGATTAAATCTCATTTAACCGATGATCGTCATTGGACCACAAGATTTATTAGACTAATACATAAGATGTATGTAGTTTAATGAATTAGAAATTGCCTTAGATAGTTTTCTTTACTTCGTAACTCAGTTAATGAATTTTCATGACTTAGTTACGTGTTTCTAATAGAGAACATGTTGAGCGTATTGAATTGTTCAAGAACTGTCAATATGTTTCTAATGAAACTCGGATAGAATATTTTAAATAGTTCAAAGATATTCTATCTGTAGTGTTGAAAACTATATCTTTAAAATTCATTGTGAGTCTTTGAATTGTTCAATGATGTTTAATATGATCAAACATATGAAATTAAGGCAGTTAGAGTTATTTAATGAATTTGATTCTTACTCAATATTAAACTTCCACGCTTCCATTTTGATGGAATTGGTAAGTGGAAGTTATCGAATCTTATATAATTTGATTTGTTGATATTGAGTGTTACCGAATTAGTTTTTCAATACCCTTGGGATTATGCTCCAGTAATACTAATTCATCTCTTTAATTAAGGTTCCATTCGTTTCTACAGTTACATATATGATATGTATAGTAGAAAATTCGAATCTTGAAAGACTTGAGATTTGAAACTTTCTTTTGTATAATTGTTATATAATTGAAAGTACTTATGCCTCGGAGGTACGAGTAAAAGGTTTATCATTTATTCTATTTAATGGAATATTGTATTCTATTTGATAGAATATCTTTTCTACGATCCCGAGTAATAAAATTGTTTTGTTACTTGGTGGTTAACATTGGATGTTGACAATTGTAGAAAAGACCTGACTTATTGAAGTCAATTGTGAGAATGATAAACTGTAATGGAACTACGTAATTAATAAGATGAAAAGACCCTTAGACAATTTCCGTATAAGTTCAATAGGATGTTAGAATCATTTACAAAGTATTTGATATTTAAAGATTTTGGTGTTTTCTTATCGAAGAAAATTATCATATAACTTATAGTGGGAGCGATATTTGATATCGATTTCGGAAGTTAGCATTGAATCATGGATCTAAAGTTGTTCATAGCTTACTACGATCAAGTTTTGAACTTTATTAGGCTTTCGTTATGAATAGTTCATAAAATGTGCAAATTTTTTGCGCAGCAAAAGTAAAGTGAGCTTTATAAAGGTTTGACCTTTATAGTATGACGGTGAGAAATGTTTTACTCAGTAGTCTATTGTAGATTCTGAGAAAACTTGTTTCTAGTCACACTAATTGAATAATTAAAGATCTTTCGGTTAATGTAGATATTACACTATGTATTTTGGCTAAAGAATGCAAAGTGGCGTTCTTGAGTAATTTCTTCGAATGAGAGATCCGTCGTGATTTCTTTTTTTGAAGATGTTCATTCTAGAATGGCCATAGAGTTAGTATTCTACTAAAATCACAGTTTGATATACTAACTTATGGAGCCTATTATAGACTCAGATAAGCTTTCCGGAAATCCTTGTTCTCTGATTTTGATATCAGTCAGATTGTCTAGTTTTATCGAAGTATAGAGAATACGCATTTGTTAGTAAAGTCAGTGGGAGCGTACAAATTTCTTTCTAGTATTATATATCCTAAGTCTTCTTTTCTCCGTGAAAGCAGTGAGAGTAGTCTCTGCTATATTTGATATAAAGTTTTATATATGATATGAAACTAATAGACTTGTGAGGTACTTCCATTAGTCGCATATTAGATATGATCTAATAAAGGACACAGTAAGACTATCTGTATGACAGTTAGTAAACTTTTTGACAGTTAACGTGTCGTTTATATATATAATATTCATCTTTCATAAATGATGATTCCTTTGTCGAAAGATAGATTGATTGGAATGTCTAGTCAATCTTATGTATTATAGGATGATGGCGTAATTAATATTTTATTATGTGCGATTATTGATATCAATTTAATCGTAATTGTTACGAGTTATTTTGATATGCTACAGACCATATGATGGTTCTAGAAACATGTTCTTTGTGATCTTTGAGATATTAAGAACAAGTTTCTTATTCATGGAGAATTTAGTCAGCAACCATAAGATCAGATTAGTTTTGATCATAATTATGACATTAGATGGTCTATGTCAAATAAAGTTAGAAAAGATGCAATGGGACTGTCACCATTGATTCTACTAAATTAGTGGAATCAGTTGCAACTTATGAAGTATTGACTTATGAAGTTGCATAGTGACCTTATAAATTAGAAGTTTTATATTATTGTAGTACTTGCGGTTGTCTCATAGTATTTGGATTTGATCTCTAAATACATAGACAACTCAGTAGCTATAACACAATACTGATATAGCGTCTGAGTCATATTGATGTAGAATTTGGATTCTACAAAATATGAATGATGCTGGTTAAGGAAAACAGTTGGGTTTGTTGGACAAACTCAATTTGTTAAGCAGGCTTACTTGTTTGTTGCCTACCTCTTGAGTGCTAGGTGAGCTTTTGAGGTCCACGGTATGTGATACACATTGAGATGTGTATATGATACTGGGGATTGGCACTAGATCAAGTGGGAGAAATTGTTAGGGTTAGTGCTCAGAGTGCCAATCCAGATCGTATTTATGTCCGATTCATAAATACGAGCAATTCTATTTTCCATGATATTACTAATTTAATGGTAACACCCTTATCTTTTATACACTTATTCGATCTAATTACGATTAGATATCTGATTATGATTAGATTGAAACTAAATCTGGTTTAGTGATACGTGTATATAAGACAAAGACCCTAGGATTTATAATGTAGTGCGCAGTTACAACGTAGTTTGTAATTGACATTGGGAAGCACACTATAAGATGTATATCCTTAAATAAAGTTTCTGGTCAAGAATTACTAACACAGGTCGGTTAGTAAAATCCATTGAGACCACTACATATCGTATATTGTGACTTGGTCCGATGGTTTATCCCAGTGAACCATGAGTCTCGGGAGACTCGTATAGATATGTAGGTGTTTATTTGATAAGACACTGAACGACTCACTGAATATTTCCTAATAGATGGTACACCAACGTCAATAGGAATCTTCACGAGTTGAGCGAGAATAGTGGTCCTTCGACTTGAGATACCACAGTGGGATATATGAGTTATCCTCCACACCTTGATGACAGTCACGTCAACGATCTATTCATGATCAGACCTCTGCCTGTTCGTTGGGTGTGGACTGATGCTCATGATATCCAGTGCGTATCAAGAGAGGATCCGTCAGTTCTGTGTACGGGGTATAGGCATCCGCACGTGTTTACGATCTATTAAATTCATAGCCGTGGTATAACTTCGGAAATCAGTTTCGAGTGTTAATTAGAGATTGTAAATTTGAAAGTTGACTATATTATACCGAACGGGTTTGACGTTTTTATCTATACCACATGTATAATATAGATAGCCTGTGACGAAGGGATTATAAGTGTACTATGACCTCGGCTTGCATAGTTTAGCGAGATTATCCGTGGTCGTCATAATCCATGAGTGGGTAGATTATGGACACGAAATTGGATTTCGTGATTGATAAACCTAAACTTAGAGAGTCCCATAATATGAAGTGTACTCGTTGAGCACTTGGGCAACTCGATATGAATAATACAGATTATTCATAGTACTTCATCAGATTAAGTGAGTTAATTCGGATCGTTTAATCGGTTAAACGATCACAAATGCATTAGGGGATTTTGTCCGATAATAATTATTGTGTATTTGTATTTGATACATAATACGATTAGATACACATTAATTATTCGTCAAATGAGTTTTGACACATGACATAAATATATGTATTTGTTATTTATTCTAAATAAAAATACATATATAATAATAATTACATTAATTAATTATTTGGATATTTAATTGTTAAATATTTGAATTATTAATTAATAAACTTTTTCAATAAATGTTATGGAATTTTTCCAATTATTATTGGTCAACATGGCATGATCCAAATATACTTTATGTGTGCTAATTTGATTGGTCAATATAAAGTAAAATATAAATAAATTTGATTTGATTTTCAAAATGACAAAAAAGTCCCTAAAAGTCAGCCAAGGAGGAAATAAATTAAATAATTTTTTTCTCCTTCATTCAACACACACACCATTGCCGAGACCTCAAACAAAAATGGGTTTCAAAATATGTTTGCTAAATCCATGAAGATTTGAAGGAAAAGTAAAGAAAAAAACTTAGGAAAACAAGGATTAAAGGTAATTCTTCAACTCCTTAAGCTTATTAATTTGATTTCTTGTTTCTTGATGATTTAGAAATATTCTAGGGTTCCTTAAAATTCTGAAATTTAGGGCTTTTGGTTGTGGTGGTTGAATTAGAAGCTTGTTGGCATGTGTAAAGTAGTATTGGAATGAATTATTGTAATTAGTTTCCAATTTGATCATTAGATGATGAGTTGCTATTCTAGAGTGTTATGACTACTCTTGTGGCACCTATAATTGTTCTTGGATTTTCATATTTGGTGACTTTGGTTGGTGTTTTGATTAATTTGATTAATATTGAAACTTTTGATTTAAAGCATGAAAATTGGAATTTTTGGCTTATGGATCAGATCTGTGCAAATGTGAAATTCTATGATGTTTTTGATGTTATATGAATATAATGGATGTATTTTGGGAGTTGGAACAATTTCCGAAAAGTGTTTCCGAGTTGATATAAGCGAAAACGGCCAAAAAAGGCGTTACCGGGTAACTTTTGAGTCAACCGGGTGACGGCTGTCCAAACAGTGAGTTCGTCACTGTTCGGGAAGCCTATGAACTGCCCTGACACTATTGGGGCTAACCTGGGCAGTCTCCATATGTGTCGGGTGGTCGGTTCGGTCAAAAACATATTTTGCGTCATTTTGCGGAATAATGGTTTTCGCAAAAGTTTCGCGATGTTTCAACTTTATTTATGTTGATATTTGATATTGAATAAATAGGTTAGGTGAAATATGAATAAATTATTCATATTAGGTATTGAATAATTTATTCGGTATTTTGAAAAAATTTTAAAATATGATTTCGCCCGAATCGCGCTTCCGCTGCGCCCATCGCCCAAAACCCCAACAGGTAAGCCATAAGGTATCTCCTCTGCAAACACATCATCATAATCCTGCAATATAGAAGAAAACACACTGGGCAAAAACATATTAGGGTTAGTGTCATCATAACTGAGATGTGTTTTTCTATATAAAAGAAGGATCATAACTTTATTATTGGCAAACTCTCTCCTCACTTCCCCCTCTTTGGCGAAGAAATTATTTTGCACTCTATCCCCACACTCTCTTTATTTTGCACACGCTCAGTATTCCTCTCGCCTAAACCCTTAGGACTCTCAACCTCACCCCCTTGACTCACATTCTCAACCTCTCCCTTTGGTGTTTTTTCTGTGGAAGCCTGGAGCTTCATTTGGTCTTCAAAAACCTCATGTGGTGTCAACGAAACAAGTGTAACTTTTCTCCCATCTTGCTCAATGTGGGACACAGAAACTGGACGACGCATGTTGTTCTAGGCTCGAGGCCTAGTCGGGAGAACGAAGTAGCCACAGGGGACTAAACCGGAGAATAATAGAGTCGCCACCCGGTGTGAACTGGGAAAATGAGATTTAAGGCCGCACTCACCCCTCGCAAGGGAAGACCTCAAACCGTTGGGTTCGGAATGGTCCCTTACTTATGTCACTTGTAATGAAAGGATTTGTGTAATAATTTAATCAAGCTTAAGTAACACTTATTTCCAATAGTATCATGCTTCTAAGTTCATATGCGCAAAAATAAAAATTACACATAAATTTGCATATATCTTACATTTAAGATTGCATGCTTGAAAGTAAATCAAAGTAGCAACGAACATACAACTTCATTGGCATATTGTGTTCATGGAAACACAAGCACACACTAACTACACAAGCACACATAAAAGCGAATCAAATAATAGCGAACATGTGATTTCATAGACATGTCATACTTATACATGCAGAAGCATAAACAAATAGCCATTACATGTCCATGTGTAAATAAAAGAGTCAACTAAGTACATAATGCAAAAAGACACTTAAGGATGAAATTAGGCATTAAAGTAAGCATGCTATGACGTGGTGCAAAAGAAGATAACTAATATGGACACAAACACACATGTGAGCACTTTTCCAAGTGGTACGTGGAATTGTATCCCAAGTACAGACCGCACTACCATCTATTCGGAATCGGCTATGGAATTTATGTATGGGTTTCCATCCGATATACCACAAGAAATAATACTCAAATGCTATCACGACATGGATATATGAATTGTAATACGTTAAACACATTGTACTCATACATGTGGGGAATACAGATGAACGACACCTACACAATTTTTCGTAATACAGAGAAGCAATCAGGTTCATCATACGAAGGGATAGCTACTAGGAACAATTATGTATGAAATATGATGAAAATGACTCAGTTCAGTGGGTGCGCGTTCGCATAGCGTTCGATAACGCGTTCGAACGGTAAACAGAAGGTTCGTGTTCGTATAACGTTCGAGAACGCATTCGAACAGAGCCAGACCTGATGCATGAAACACTAAGAAAATGCGTTCGCGTTTACGTAGTGTTTGAGAACGCGTTTGAACGATAAACAGAAGGTTCGCGTTCGTATAACGTTCGAGAACGCGTTCGAACGGAACCAGACCTGATGCATGATGAAACTAAGAAAATGCGTGCACATTAGCGTAGCGTTCGAGGACGTGTTCGAACGGTAAACAGAAGGTTCACGTTCTTGTGGTGTTTGAGAACGCGTTCGAACGAAACTAGACCTGATGCATGCAACACATTAATAGACAAAAAAATCCATAATGTGGGACCTCACGTATCCGATTGAACTCATCTCATATCCAATCGAGTATACACCAATCGGCATGGAAAAACATCGTGGTAAAGGATTTTAACCCCTCAAAATAGGGGGCCTTTAATCCAACTTACTAAGCCCATGCGCTCGATCACATTATGCATATAAAAAAAAAAGACAATACATCGGACTTCGTATACCCGATTGGACACATCTTACATTCAACCGAGTATACATTAATCGGCATGGCGAAGCATCGCGGTAAAGGATTTTAACCCCTCCAAATAGGGGACCTTTAATCCGACTTACTAAGCCCATGCACTCGATCGCATCATGCGTACAAAGAATAAAGACAATAATATCAAACTTAGTATGCCCGATTGAACATATCTTACATTCAATTGAACACACATCAACCGACGCGGCAAGGCATCTTAGTAAAGGGTTTTAACCCCTCCAAATAGGGGACCTTTAATCCGACTTACTAAGCCCATGCACTCGATCGCATCATGCATACAAAGAATAAATACAATAATATCAAACTTAGTATGCCCGATTGAACTTACATTCAACCGAACACACATCAACTGGCGCAGCAAAGCATCGTGGTAAAGGGTTTTAACCCATCCAAATAGGGGACCTTTAATCTGACTTACTAAGCCCATGCACTCGATTGCATCATGCATACAAAGAATAAAGACAATAATATCAAACTTAGTATGCCCGATTGAACATTTCTTACATTCAACCGAACACACATCAACCGGCGCGGCAAAGCATCATGGTAAAGGGTTCTAACCCCTCCAATTAGGGGACCTTTAATCCAACTTACTAAGCCCATGCGCTCGATCGTATCATGCATAAACAAGTAACATGCGGAATTTAAATGACGAATAATAAATGAATCAAAGCAACATAAAACAAAAGAAAGTACCGTTTACTTAAGCGGTACGTGGAGTTGTATCCCGAGTACAGATCATATTACCGTCCATTCGGAATCGGCTATGAAATTTATGTCCGGGTTTCCATCCGATATACCGCGAGAGTTGACACATCTTTCATTTTATTCCAAGGCCACAACATACAATATTTCGTAATCCATGCATATTTATCTACTCAAGGGCCACAACATGCATTTTAACATAACAATCATGCGAACAATACTCAATGAATAATAAAAATTAAACAGAAAACGAATGTGGAAAATACCTCAGGTCTAACCTTTTTGCCGATTTTCAGACTTGCGTTTCACGGAGATCGGAAGGGTAAAGCTCCTCAACTTCTCCAGTTCACTGGTTTAGCGACTTAGCTCACTGTTTTGCTATTTTTCTTGCTGTTTGGCCTCCGTTTTGTTGCTGTTTCCTCAGTATTTTCTGCTCACTGTTTAGGTCACTGTTTTGGCGTGAATGGCTGTTGTTTTTGTGGTAATTTTTGGTGTATGTAGTTGCTATTTTTGGGGTAATTTTCGGTGATGATTAGGGACTGTTTTGATGGTTGTAGGGGCTGTAAATGGCTGCTGTATTTTTGGTAATGTGAGGGTGGAGATGAAGAGAATTGTTTGCTATTTTTCTTGTGATTTGCGTGTAATGTCTAAGGTTTCTTGCTATGATTTGCGTGTTAGTTGTGTGTATAAGCTAGGGGAATGCATGTCTTGGTTAGGGGTTGTTTATATAGAGAAGGGCTAGGGCTTCTCCTTGTCTCACAAGGAAGGGATTTGATTTAGTGTTAAAGAAGGAAAGCAATGGATTTGATGGAGACAAAATTGGTTTAGATTAGGAAGTCAATATATTTAAATTGGTTATGAGTGATTTAATTAGGCATGATATTTCTTTAATTTAGTATATGATTTTGTTTAGTTAGGAAGTTAATATTTTTGATTTATCTAAATTAGGTATGATTATATTTTATGTTTTATTTAATTGGTAAATGGTTTAATTATTTTATTTAATTCAATTACATTATCTTATTAATATTTTATTTAATATTTTATTTAATTTGGGTGTAATTTAGGGTGATGGGCGTGTGGGCCTAGTCATGGTGGGCGTGTGGGCTAGATGTGGTGTGGGCTTGGTTTGGCTTGGTGAGTGGGTTAGGCGTGTATGGGCTAGATTAAAAGGTTTTTGGTTTTTTCTCTGGCCAAAGGTGATCTAAACGGAGGTCCAACAAGTGAGCTTGATGCTAAATAAGTGAACAAGGATCTAACGAAATACCGATTCCCTTCCGACGACCGTTTCCCGCAATATCCTTAACTAAAAAGGTAGTGCCTCCAACTGAGACTCATCATCGGGTTTCACATGCAAAAATGCAATGCCTACTGTCGCCCCCACTTTGATGGACTTGTGCAGTGTGTGACTTTGAACAATCCTATCAAAGTTATGCAATGCATTTTCACTTACCTAACTCGTCTGCTGCCTCGAGCTGAGTTGGTGCTGCAATGGACCTCGATCCTAGGACGCATCCCAATAACTGCAACCGGACGGGGGCACCTCGACCCTGGGACGCATCCCGATACCGCTGGAAATGAGGGCCTCTCCCTAGAACAAATGATGTAGTGGGCACCTTGACCCTGGGCACCTCGACCAGAACTACAACGACAACGGGGGCACCTCAACCCGAAACTACAACGATGATGCAGTGGGCCCTCGACCTGAGACGTATCCCAGAACTGCAACTGATGATGCAGTGGGCCCTCGACCATGAGACGCATCCCGGAACTACAACTGATGATGTGGGCCTCGCCCCCAAGCTGACACGGGCCTCGCCTCAAGCTGATATGGGCCTCGCCCCCAAGCTGACATGGGCCTCGCCCCCAAGCTGACATGGGCCTCGCCCCCAAGCTGACCTGATGTGGGGTCTTGCCCCCAAGCTGATATGGGCCTTGCCCCTTGGGACTTATCCCCAAAAACTGAAATTGCGCTGACGCTGCTTGGTTTATTTCTGCCGCTTTTTCCTTTCTTCGAACCTGCGAACACAAAACAAAAACAAACACGAAGAGAATGCAATGTTACGTGTATGCATGAATGATTTTCTTATTCTGTTGGGTTAGGTCTTCTGCCAATTCAGTGGTGACTGCTCGGTCTTCTCTCCCTCAGGCAAAATACTGCTTCAATCTGTCTACGTTGATCGGCTCGGTGAACTCGTTCCCTTCCAAGTCTGATAGCCTCACTGCTCCATTTCCCATTACCTTCTACACTATGTAAGGTCCTTCCCAGTTAGGTCTGAACTTTCCTCTTAGATCTGTCGTCGACGGCCTTGATTGCTTAAGTACCAAATCACCCTTTCTGATCTTGGTGGGGCGTACTTTCTTATTGAATGCTCGGGTTAATCTCTTCTGATATAACTACATGTGATACAAAGACTTCGTTCTCTTCTCATCCAATAGTACTAACTGATCAAACCTCTGTGCGGCCCACTCTTATTCCGTTAATTCTACCTCTACTAATACCCTCATAGATTGTATTTCCAATTCTACTGGCAATACTGCTTCCATTCCATAGACAAAGAGTAAGGTGTGGCCCATGTTGCTGTTCTTACTGATGTTATGTACCCCCACAAAGCATATGGTAGTTTCTCGGCCCAATCTCTGCAGTTCTCTGTCATCTTGGCTAAAATCGTCTTTATAGTCTTGTTGGCTGCCTCAACTGCCCCATTTTCCTGCGGCCTGTACGGTGATGACTTATGGTGGCCTATCCCTTATTTCTGTAACATTGCCTTCGTCTCTCCTTGAAACTGAACTCCGTTGTCTATCACTACATGATGTGGCATACCGTACCGATAAATGAGGTTCCGAGCTATAAACTTTGCCATTTGTTTTGTTGTAACGTTGCGGAATGATTCGGCTTCCACCCACTTCGAGAAGTAATCTACTGCCACTACTATGAAGCGATGCCCATTCGATGCATTCGGTCGAATTTATCCAATCATATCAATTCCCCATGCTGAGAAAGGCCACGGCTCTAACAACCCATGCAACTCTGTGTGCGGTAAGTGACTCAAATTACCATGTGCTTGACAGTCATGACAGTGCTTTACCATCTTCGTGCAGTCTGTTTCCAGGGTTGACCAATAAAAACCTTGTCTCACTATCTTGCGGGACAGATTCAACCCGTTCATGTGCGGACCTGATACCCCGGCGTGTATTTCTTCCATTACATGCTGAGCTTCTTCTTTTCTCAAACACTTCAACTGAATACCGTTTGCTTGCCTCTTGTACAGTTCCCCTTTCAAAATCACATACTGGGAAGCTAAGTTCTGAATGGCTATTCAGTCTTTTCTGCCTGCCCCTTCCGGGAGTTCTCCGTGTTCCAGATACCTCTGAATGTCATAATACCAAGGTTTACCGTTGTTGACCTCAACTTCCAAAATTATTTCTATCTCATAAACAGGTTTGCTTACTGTTGTCAGTATTAACGGTCTCATCACTAACTTTTCTGGATTTTCCCAAGTTGCTACAAGTGTAGCCAATGCATCTGCCATCTGATTCTCTTCTCTCGGTAAGTGCTGAAACTTACACTCGGGGATAACCTGTGCCAACTTTCTGAGGTAAAAAAGGTAAGGTCTCAACCGTTCTTCTTTCAATTCTCATTCTCCTCGCATTCTGGACTACCAACATAGAATCTCCGTAGACTTCCACACTCACGGCCTTCAAGGCTATCAATGCTGTCAAACCAAAAGCACATGCTTCATACTTGGCCATGTTGTTAGTCACTCTGAATGTCAACCTCTTGGCCAAAGGCAAAGTCTCTCCCTCGGGGGTCACTATCACGATCCCAATTCCGGCTCCCTTGTAATTCACTGCTCCGTTAAAATACATTCCATCTCTGAACTGTTATTGCTTGGATCTCTTCATCTGGAAATTCAAACTTATACTGATCCCCCTCAATAGGTTGCAATGCCAGAAACTCCGCTATTGCTCGCCCTTTGATCACTTTGGAGGTGAGATACTCAATGTCAAACTCTGTCAGCAATACCAACCATCTGCCCAATTTTCCCACTAGTGAAGGCACTGAATGAAGATATTTCAGAGGATTTTCCTTTGCCACTACCTAGATCTTGTAAGACTGGAAATAATGTCGCAACTTTCTGGAAGCCCATACTACGGCAAGACAGATCTTCTCTACTTCTTGATACCGAGCCTTATACGGGAGCATCTTCTTACTCAGATAATAGACTGCATGTTCTACCCCTGTCTCATCTGTCTGTACCATCATTGCCCCAAGCGCTTCTGATTCTATAGAAAAATACAATATCAAAGGCCTGCCCGGTCTCAGAGGTTTCAATACATGAGGCTTTACCAAGTACTATCTGATTTTGTCAAAGGCTGTTGACACTGTTCGATTCATCTCAAGGGATGATCTTTTCTCACAGTTTGAAGATAGGCTCATATACTGATGTCAACTTGGCGATGAACCGACCGATGTACTGAATCTCCCCAAGAATGCTCTGACTTCTTTTTCTGTCTTCGGTGCAGGCATTTCTGTGATTTCCTTGATTTTCTCAGAATCTACCTCTATTCTGCCCATTCCCACCGTATGACCAAGCAATTTCCCTGATGTCACCTCAAACACACATTTCTTGGGATTAAGCTGCAGGTTGTATTTGTCAACTCTCTGAAGGAACCTTTCCGGTGCTTCGATATGCCCAACCCTTATCTCTGATTTCACCATCATGTCATCCACATACACCTCAATCTCTTTGTGCATCAGGTCATGGAAAAGTGTAGTGGCCATCCGCTGATAAGTAGCTCCCGCATTCTTAAGCCCAAACGACATTACCTTGTAACAATAAGTACCCCACTCAGTAACAAATGCAGTCTTGTGTTTGTCTTCCTCAGCCATGAGAACCTGATTGTAACCTGAAAACCCATCAGCAAATGAATACATAGCAGATAAAGCCGCATATCAACCAGAACATCTATATGCGGCAGAGGAAAATCATCTTTCGGACAAGCCTTGTTGAGATCTCTGTAGTCTACACACATTCTGACCTTCCCGTATTTCTTTGGCACCGGCACTATATTAGCCAACCACTCAGGATACTTTACTACTTCCAGGAACCCCACATCTATCTGTTTCTTAACTTCCTCTCTGACTTTCTCAGCCTATTCTGGTCTTATCCATCAGAGTTTCTGTTTTAATGGCCTCATGTTCGAATAAGTTTTGTATTGTGTGTTGGGCAATGTTTCTGTCTACCCCAGGCATGTCCTCATAGGACCAAGCAAACACTTTGGCATATCTGACCAACATTTCTTCTAGTTTTTCCCTCTCTTCGGAGGTAACTTCACTTGCAATCAGAATTTCCTTGGGACTCTCAGGTGTACCAAGGTTAATGCAGTAGTTCTGGCCGAACTGATATCAAATATGCTTAATTCGTACAGAGTAAATGGAAATAACTCAATCAAGTAAGCAAAAGTGATGTCTTTATTATTGGATAATGCAGAAGTACATTCAAACAAATCAGGAAGGTAAATGTCTTCATCATCTATAGACACTTCTTCCTCTGCAACCAGGTTTTCCTTAGGCTTTTTGTTTTCTCCCAGAGTCAGGCTTTCCAACTTCATCAGTTCTTCTTCCCAATTCTCTTCTTCTTTCTCTCATAATTTCTTCAACTATCGGCTTCTTACCCAACATATCCTGGAAGATCTCAAACCCAGGTACCATAATTCCATTAACTTCCACAGGTTCAAGCTCCCCTTGATATCCTGAAGCTTTCACAAAACATTCCATCAGTTTCAGGCCCTTTTTCTTGACCTTTGGCTTTTCTTCATCAGATTTGTACCCCAAACCCTTCTGAGTAGTTTGTCCTCTGAAATCTGGTAATTTTGAACTTTCACCCGGATTAAACTTTATTTTTCCCATGATCCTAGCCACCTTAGGATCCACCCATTCCTCAAAAGTTGCCGACACTTGGAACCTTGTGAAAGGTTGTATTTCAAAAGCGCCACAACATTGTCCACCTCATCTCGGATGTTGACAATTTCTCCCCCATACGGGAAATTAATCATCTGGTGCAGAGTAGAGGGCACGCCCCCAAGCGTATGAAACCAAGGCCTTCCTAACAATAAGGCAAAAGTGGCTGGGATATCCAGCACAGTGAACTCAACTTCATCTTCAATCAGGCCTACCTTGACCATAGCCACAAAGTACCCTCAACTCCCCTTTTACTGTCATCATAAGCGTTAATAGTCATGCTGGAGGGGTCCAAGTATGTCGCTTTCATACCCAATCTCGCCAGAATTTTCAGCGGGCACACATTGATGGACGAACCGTCATCCGCCGGGAGTTCATCCTCAGAAAAAGATATCTGCAAAGCTTCTTTCTGAACTGACCCAACAAACATTACAGGGTTGGCGTCTTCCGGTACCATAATCTTGCTCAAGGCTTCAACCATGGCCTGTCTATGGTCCCGAGATGCATATAACAGTTCCCAGATACTCACTTGTGCTCTAGTCTTCCTCAATTGCCTCAGCACTATATCCCCCTCAGTATTTTCTACAGTCTCAACCATTTCTCTACCATCTGTCAAAAATTCCTACCCTTTTCTGCCATATCATTGTAAAAATGACCGCTGCGCGTCATTCCCCTCACTTCTTCCTCATCACTGCTAGAGAAATCAAGCCAAAAGTTTTTCACCTGCTCAGTCTCATCTTCACTAGTACTATCCCAGATTCCCAGGCAAAAGGCTTGAGGGTGAAAGGATTTTAGGACAAGGTCTTCTGGGAGGCCAGAATTGATCATATAGGTGGTAGTGGTACGGTACGATAGTTGGGTAAGGGGTTTCTGTGTGTGTCAGGCTGTTCTGTTTCTGGGTCAGGTATTTTCTTGGAGTCTATCAGGTCTTGGATTTCATGGCGGAGTCGGGCGCAGTTATCGGTGTCATGGCCTTTTTTGTTGTGGTGAAAGTGACAGTAAAGGCTTAGGTTATAATGTGATGGTGGGGGATTGGGTAATGGTTTGGCTTCCAAGGGTTTTAAGAGCCCTTGCCTCTTCAATTTCTCTAGTACCATTGACAGGGGCCTCCCAAGTTGGAAAATCTCAGGTTCCGGATGGCAGCAATTTCCGCAGAAACAGGCTTAGTTCCTAATGTCCCTCCAATAGGCCTCCTACTTAAGCCATAAAACTTCATGTTTTCCGCCTATCGTCTCAATGTCCATGACAGTTCCCTCAACTGTCGAAAGTCTGTAATCATGGAGGTCATCCTCCTCAACTTGCTGTAAATGGAGGGCTTGGTGCCCTTGATAATCATTTTAATCTGATTCTTCTCTGAGGCCTAGTATGCATCTTCAACAACTGACCTCTCCATCGGTCCACATATTCCTTAAAACTCTCCTCCGATTTCTGCTTAACATTCTCCAGATCGCGGAGTGACAGATCGATCTCTAGGTCAGTGACATACTGCTTCAGGAAGGCATCAGCCAACTCCCTCCAATCTTCCTTCACTTTCTTCTCTAAATTATGGTACCACACACGAGAGCTCCCTCGAGCGACATTCCAAACATCTTCTGCACTTGGCGCTGAGATAGGCCAACTGAACTCATGACTGATACAAACTGTCGGAGATGCACCCTTAGATCTCCATTCCCGCTAAACTTAGCCATATCAGGCATCTTGAACTGTGCCGGTAACTGTTCCTCGAAAGTCAGTGTGTCATAATCCAGCAAATCCTCATTCTTACCCCTCATCTTGCGGGTAGTAACGACTCAACCTAATCCCGAAGCTTCT
>SKCR01042082.1:0-58498 GCA_019454045.1 Zanthoxylum bungeanum | reverse complement strand
TGCATCTATGAGGTATGATGACTCTAATATTAATTGTTACGAACCCATGAGTATAACTCATATTTAGAAATCAGGTTGCAAGAAGATAATCCCCAAGGGTTAATAAATCACAATATAAAAATGAACCAAAACAAAAGAATTCATGTAATTATTAATTTTCGGACCTGATTCTATTAGCGTATCGGCCTTATTTTCATAGTTTTTAAGCATAGTAAGCCTTTGAGTCTCAAGGGCGATCCTTTAAGCGAAAGCTAGTTTTTATAAATGCAATAGAGGAGTTCGGATTCTCTACTTCCTTCTCTTTGTGTGTGTGTCTAATTGTTAATGCAATATCCAATTTTAAAATTATGTTATGAAGTGCTTAAAAGTGTTGAGCGCCTCAACCGGTTAGAAATCTTTTAGGTAGAATTTCATTTTAAGTCAAGAATAAAACTATGAGGAGGGTGAGCTAGGCCTCTTTGGGTGTGGATTAATATAATATCCCACATCCTCAATGAGTGATTTATAACATCATATATTATTTGGAAAGGAAGTTGTGAGGTGCTTATAAGTGTTGAACTCCCTTAACTAGTTGTAGTTTGAGCCATTTTGAGTGAGCCTGCAATCCACTTTAAAAATAAAACTATGAGATAATGGGTGAACTGATATTACTCGAGATAGCTGAGATAACACCGTCAATTACTAATTTCTAATAGACGAGCAGTATAAGAGTCTTCCAAAATGAACAATATCTTATTAGTCGGTAGCAGGCAAGTTTTTTTTTTAAAAAAAAAAAAAATTATTTAGGCCTCGATAAATGTGAGTGAAAAATTCAGAAAAAAAATCTGCATGCATTCTATAATGAATGAATGTTGATTGTTGGGATATAGGCTGCCTCGTAGCCTCGATCGGGCCTTTTGAATGGTGATGTAGGGGCCATCTATAGCAGTGAATTTGTTTTTTATTTCATATTTAATGCTATTCACTTTTAGGTTTATTAATAAATGTTTTAAATTTATATTAAATAGTTTCAAGTTAAATAATTTCAAATTTAATGATAAAAATTTCAAAATCAATAATTCTCGTTTTACTTTTGATGTCCATGTATCCAGGTAAAGAGTACAATAACAGAAACCATGACAGGGAGACGAGAGCGATGTCGGAAGGTTCTCTGAGGGGGAATTTTATAAATTTTAAAGGTTTAATTTATAAATTAAAAGATATATTTTTATTATTTACTTAATATTAATAATTGGGAAAAAATTTACCGGGGTTGACAAACCCCATGACATACAAGAGACTTTCTCCTATAGAGAGAAAGAGATTGAAATGTTTGTTTTATGTTGCAAATTACTTGTGTGTTTGCATCCAAGAGTACTCTTTGTTGAGTTGCATAACAATTCTTCTTCTTCTTTTTTTGTTCCTGAAAGATTGCATTAAGAATGGTAAACAAGATTAATAATACATTATCATTGAAGACGGTGATCTACGATCATTTCAATTCGAATATAATACTTCTGATATCTTAAAACTTATGTTTAGTTAGGATAAAATCTATAAACCTAAACTTTGCGTACTATGTATTTTCATAATCGAGAAGTCAAATTCATACCTAAAAACTACTCGAGGTAATAGAGGAATTAGGAAACGACCTAGTCTTCCTACTTTGACTATTGTCGATGAATATAAATTCATAAATAGTAGCGAAATAGCACGGTACATAAAACACATTATAAAACTTTTACATCAACCTAGAGGCAATCTATTATAAAATTAAAAACAAAAAAAAACAATAAACTATTAGAATCATACTGACGCTCGTGGAATATTTGGAGAGCACCTCAGCTTACAGTCTCCTTCTCTAATATTAGATGTACCAATTAAAGCTCTACGGATCTTTTATCTACTAATGCAAAACCCCTTATTCATGCATAAAATAGAACAAAATAAAATAAAACACCCTACACATATCAATATCTAATAAGATTTAACAACCCTCACATGAAGGTGGAACCACATATTAAAGATCTGACTAGTCAAATAAAACAAAAAAAAAAACGAAAGCAAAAGCAAAACAAATCAAAACAACAGAAATTCAACTCACAGGTTTAGATAAGAAAAAAAAGGTGGGAAGAGAAGAAGGAGAAGAGAGTAGAAAAAAGATGAAAATAGGGAAACGAAACAAATGGAAGAAAAAAGAAAGAAAAAATAGAAAAATGAAATGGATAGTAAGAGAAAAGTAAAATGGAGAAAGGAAAGTTCCCTGCCGCCAGCCACAAAACACTGTGGCTGGTGGCAGCAGGGACCCAAAATTAGGGTTTTGTTTATTTTGTTTTTGTTAAGAGGAAAGAGCTGAGAAAGATGTGACTGCATCAAGTAAGTACTAAGGTTGGGTAGTTGCAGAACAATTCAACACTATATATTTACATAAAACAACCTATATATTATATTAATATAAATATTAAATCATCTATATATGTACGTAATACCAGGGCTCAAGCTCGTTTCTAAAAAATATAAACTCCCACACCGATCGACGTTCACATAAATGAAAAAGAAAGTTATTTAATTTTTATGTTCTCAGGTAAGCAGTTTATGCCGCATTAATCGTTTATCGCTATGGGAGTTTAGTTTTTTGTCAAAACTTTCTGATTTTAGCTGGTTAATCGTCCATTTCTGATTTTTGACTGATTTGCAGAAATATTCATCATTTTCTTCTTCTTCTTCTTCTTCTTCTTCTTTTTTTAATAGAAATTTTAGTCAACTCTCTCAATTTGATGATCGTTTAACTTTTTCATGATAGATAAATATTTTTTAGTGATTTTTTGAAGAATATTGATAAATGATATTTAAATTTAGTTTTTTATGTTAAGTCATGTCAATTTTATCATTATCGATTAATTTCTAATCAATCTCCTAATATATTTAATTATTCACAAATCACATTATCGATTTTTAATTAAACTGCTTATAAAAAATCATTTAGGTTATCATGGATGCCGTGAGTCTTGTCTCCATTGATTAGTAGTTAAGTTTTGGTAAGATTGTCTATTTTTACTAATTGCATCGGCTATTTTATTAGCTACATTTAATTGTTGATATATGGGTGTAAATATTATGAAGGTTGGTGGAAAAAAAATTCATCCAGACGATTAAAATTCTCTTTTTTTTCCCCAGATAATAAGAAATCGACTTTTACAAAGTGTATCGCGATTTGCTCTTAGTTTAAACTACCATACAACAAAATATAAATTAATAGAAATTATTTATTAAATGAATTATAAATATAATTAAATTTTAATTATACACTTTCATTTTGTGGTAAATAAACTAACAAATCTTGTGCCTCATTACGTTGCCAGCAAAGCTTGACATTGGATAACTGAATTGATTTGTATTGAATTTTATATATATATATATATATATATATATTTTTTTTTTTTATTGCAAGTGTATTTATAATAGTGAATAATTAAAATTCAAACATATATATATACACACACATCACTCGTTCTAAGTGCGGGCATCCGTGTGAAATTTTCATGAAGACACTTGATACATGTTTTAACTCGAATAATATTTACACCCGCATAACAGAATCATTATACAAATTTAGCACTGGATTAACTCAATGTAAATCTAAGTTTAGCACTGAATCCAACTTCTTTCACATTATTTTTAATCCCGTTATTTAAAGAAGTTATAATTAAGAGGTCTGTTTTTTTTTTCTTTCCATGACTTCAACCACTTTTCATTTTCATAAATATACTACGTACATAATTTTTTAGGGCTCATTTAATTTGAGACTACTGTTGGGAGGTTCAAAAGTAATTTAAAGAAACTGTTAATGGTAGTTTTCGGCCCCTAAGAAGTTAGAATCTTGAGGAAGGCATAAATGAGATTTCCATTTCTAAGGTTCAGAGGGCCGAGCCCAGAGAATAGAGGCATCCGACCCAGCGAAGAGATCGGGGTTGGTTCATATTTGTCACCCGACCCGAAATGTAGAGATATCATGGGAGCAAAGTGAGTTAATTCATCAAATTAACCGACCCGACCTAACAGCTCGACAGGCTAGGGGAGATGTTGCTTCGGTTTCCGACCTGGTAGGGCTGGTCGGATTTATAACAGCATCGTCAGGTCCGAGTAACGTGAGTCATGCATAGGAACTTGCATTCTCCAAAAGGTCTGATGTGATTGGGGCAGGTTACAGGTTTATCTTCTGACAAAAGTTACCGTGTGTGAGTGGTTGAAGTATGGGCTGACATAGGGAGATAACGTGTAGCATAGGGTAAAGTAATATGGTTTAACGAGATGTCAGGTGGCAAAGCTACTTTCAGCAGAGTAGTTGGGGAAGAGAGCCCTCGCATTAATGGTAGATTCATGTGTCTAACGTCATGAGATTAGTGTAACAATAGAATTCCCTATAATATATAAAAGGATCGAGGAATCATGGTAAGAGGTTGACTAATTCTATTTCATTTTTCATTTGTAATAGAAAGTAAAAAGCTTAAGTGTAAGAGTGGGCTTGTAAGAGGTCGGTCAGCCGAACTCGAGAGATAGGCAGGTCGGTCATACCCGACCACGTTATAAAGCTTCATTTTCACTTGTGCCCGTGGACGTAGGTTGGATCCATTCCGCCGAACCACGTTAAACCCTCTGTCTATCATTTGTGTTTTTCCATCTTTTGCTAAGTTTGCCTTTAGTCCCCAAATCAAACAAATTCACAGTTGAGGGAAAATTGTTCGAGGAGTAAGTTTATCGATTTGTCCCTTGAATGAAAATCAGCCGTCAATAGAAACTATAGTTAATTTTGATGTTTATTATTATTATTTTTTTTTAAAAATCACACCGTATGGAATGAGTAGTTTTACAAATTTTGATTTTTAGAATCAATTTTATCTTATCCTCATATATATATATATATATATATATATATTGCATAAACCCAAAAGTATCCTCATTTAATTAGGAAATAAAATCAATAAAGTTAGGGATAATATTAATATAATGATTTTTTTTTTCTAATTCTCCCACACTCCCTCACCCTATTTCCTTTTCTCCTCATTTTCGTTCCATCAAAATTTAGGTTTGGGACCATAATTCAGTGCTGAACTGATCTTTAGATTAAGGGTTTTTTATTTATTTATTTATTTACAAATTATGATTGAAAATTATTATATAAGAATTTATAAATAACGGAATTATAACCGTCCATTATTATTTATACAAATATAGCGGAAGATTATAAAAAGTTGAATACAAAATAGATAAACACTAAATCCAAATTCTTTAGGTTAATATGTGTATCATTACTTTATTATTTACTTTATGCATATTGAATGTAATTAAAGATGAACAATATCATATAATTTTGTTTCTTATTTGAATTAAATACAAAAAAAAAGTATAAATATTACTAACTACTCAATAAAAAATTATTATTATGCATACATGTTTATATATGTGAAGTAAATTTCATTAAACACTGTTCATTTTCTTCGTTTGAATTCTTAAACACATATAGCTGCTTTTGAAACTCACAACACTTTTAAAAGAAAATTTCTCAAACATTTACATGTTCTTCACAGTTGATTATTTCTACAACACAACTACCACCAATTATTTTAAATTATATAATATTACCAAACTATCCCTCGATGTATCAAGGATTCTGTCGGACATGGCTTGGTGATATAGGATTTAGGATCTCACATTGAGGTTCCGAGTTTGAATTCAGGAAATACGTTTCTTGTAAGAGCCTGAGACAGTCAGAGATTTTACCTGCTTCGCTTAAGCTCGGAAAAGATGATTCGACGGTAGGATTTCAAACGATTCCAAAAAAAAAAAAAAAAAAAATTAAGGACTTGAAATCCCACCACGTGACTTTATTAGTCATATGACGACCTACTTACTACACTTTAATTCTTTGACAAATTTTGTAATTTTAGTCAAAAAGAAGCTCATCTAAAAGCACCCCATTTAAAAATTTATTTACTTTCTATATCTTACCTAGATGAATCAATCAACAATATTGTCAAAATAAGAAACTTGATAGAGACAATAGAATTAATGCATATATACTCATATTACATATTAATTTCATCACTTTTCTCTTAAGTCCAAATGTTAGACTTTAGTTTTGTATTTAATTATAGCAAATTTAACCAATTTTTTTTTAAAAAATTATAATTAATTAGGAAAAGTACTTTTTGACCCACATCCTTTTATGTTAATTTTTGACTCAAATGAAAACTCTTTTATAGCTATATGAATCTCTAATACTAGCATCCAATGTAATGGGGATATATATGTAGTGTTTGTGGCCATGCAAATCATTAATTTTGAGACTATTTAAATATATTTGAAATCAAGACATTCTATTTTTAAGGAATTAGAACTTTCTGCTGATCTTTTAATTTAACAATTTTATGAATACGTACATTTATGGCACATAATTTTTAAAAGATTATCAGACGTTGGATCATATTCACTCCAAAAGTTTTCAATGAATGGATTTGATAAAATCGAAACTAATTAAGATAGAAATAATATAAAAGAGTTAGGACATGAGACATTAATTTAAAAGTTTATATTAATTATTAAGGCTTCAATAGTATTAGCTAGTAGATAATTGCATACTTTTGAATGATATTATAAGAATTAAATCATTTTATAGGAATGAAGAATGATTGAAGAATTGGGGGGGTTGCGAGTCCCACCAAGACTTTTGAAGCTCAAGGCATTGAATTAGGTATAAAGTTTGAATAATTGTGTTAGCTTCTATTGATTAATTAGCTTTTTGCTGTCCCAATTCATATAATAATTCAATCTTGTCAAATGTGATTGCTCATATTATTGTGTTATCGTTTTATATAAAAATAAATATTGTTTGTTCATCGATAATGATTTTTTTGTGAGTCCAGAGTAGATTCGATGAGATCCACTTTTTGCTATAGAGTTTAAGAATTAAGCTCTATACACTTCTATTAGGGCTGGTCTTGAGGTTTGGGAGGCCTTAAGTAAATCCGTATAAATTAGGTCATTATTCATTAATAATAACATTTAAAAGAATTTGAGGTCTTATATTTTTCTCATGATAAAGGATTTAAGCCCTAAAAAGATAAATAATGAAGTCTAATTAAATATATAAAATGAGCTCGACTAATAATTATTTTTGGGTTTTCCCTTTTTTAGCCCAAAAGAATTATATAATTAATTTGGGGCCTGAGATATTATCAAAAATTGGGGGTCTTAGGCTTCAACTTAATTTGTCGATCCTTCTCGCAGGAATATGTAAAACAATGGTGGAAAATTTGTCTGAAATTTGAGTTTTTGGGTTTTCCTTTTATTTATCCAAAATTTGTCTGAAATTCGATAATAATAATAATAATTAATTAAGACCATAGTGTGATAATTAATGTCCATCAAATTTGCATTATATATGTTTTGCTTATCAAAAAGATAAAAAGGGAAATTATCTCTGGTTCATTCTAAATTTGGCGAAAGTTTAAAAAATTTTAAAAGTGTATCAATTTCTACTTTTATGGTAGAAATTTGATAATTTTTTTGCTCATTTTCGAGTAGAATATGATTTATTTTTGTAACTTTGAGTGGAAAATACATATTTTTATAACATCGGGTGGAAAAATGATAAAATCAAAAGTATTATAATATTTAAAATTAACATGTCATAACCAAGTCAAATTCTTATTTAATTTTGAATAAACATGTCAATGAATATATTTTTGACAAAATCATATCAAGTTCTTATGCAATATGATTAGATTTAATTACTAACGATCAATTCTTTAAAATTACATTTTCTAAAAATTAAATTTAAAATCCAGGAAGTGTCTATGAACTTACCCTCCTCGAAATAAAACCTTTCATAAACATGTATACCTATTTTTAAATTATTAATTAATGATATCAAAACCATATAACTACATGTCATCAAGCCACCATTCAATTGCATTTCACCCTATGCACACTTAATGATAATTTTGAATGTATTGATATTTATGGTATCTTGGATAGGAAAATTTTCAAAAAATATAATGTGGTACCATATCACTTATTCAATAATTTAATAATATTTTATCACACATGTTAATATATTAAAAAATTACTAAATAAATCGTAGTTGTATTTAATACAATTATATATGATTATATCTAGGATTATATCTAGGGGTAGTCTTGATGACAGTCTACACATGTTGCCTATTGGGTTCCCCAAATTTAGGACAGAATTAGGGACCCTCAATCTAACTGCTTAGTTTTTGTAAATTAATTTGTTAATATGAAGTATTATATAGTTGATTATATTAAATAATAAGGAGTTTGGACTTAATTTTATATTTAATCATAAAATAATATTACTTTTATATTTATTATTCTTTATCGTTATGGATCTCATATTTTTGAAACACGTCCAGAACCAAAATTCAAGGTTAATCCTGATTATATCATGTCATTCATATTTCCGTTATACAAAAAAATTACTCACACATAATACCCCCAAAAAAAATGATGTGATGACATATAAATGACGTGATAATATCGACACCACCTTGACTTTCCACCTTTTTTTCATCGTGTGCGTGCGATAAAAAGTGCTTTTGAAATTTGAAATTCTTTTGTCAATGCTTTCATATAAAAAAAAAATAAAAGAAAATGCATGAGCAAGTTGGCACCCACCAAGAGAGAATTACCTAGAGAATGAAAGACTTTAAAAAAAAGACAGAATTTGATTTTTAGTTAGTATTTTTTATTTTTTTGGTATTCTATTGCGTGGAAAATGAGAGAGAAAATTTTGGAATATATAAGATTGATGGAAAGAAATTGGACCCATTTTGTTTGAACTTTTTTGATTGGATTTTGGGAATTAGGTGACTGAAAATTACAAGTCTCTCAATTTTTAGTTGTCTTGCCCTAATTGTCTGGTTGGCCTTTCACGTATGTAATTGTTAATATAAAAATTAAGCAATTCCTTGCAGTGCTGACACGTGACAAATTCTCATTTTTCTTTTTTATATCTTCTAGAAATATCACTACAAATCAAAGTGTTAGGTAATCCTATGTGTTGGTTTTATATCTTAGTAAATTATGTAACAAAATAAATTTACTTGAGTTTTAATGAGTTAAAAAGGTTTTGGATCATTTGGACAGTCATGTGACGTTTTCATTTGAAGAATGTAAATCAGGTTTAAGTTACCGCGTTCAAACTACGTGCGAAAATGAACGTTTAAACGTCTACTTCAGAGAGCTTACGTGCGAAGGAGCGTTCGAACACTTAGCATCAAATTTGCGCATGCGAAAGTTGTTTGAACATTAATACAATTATTGATTTCCTGAACACGTTCTGAAGTATAATTTTAGGGCTTGAGATTCCTAAACTATATAAAACTTACTTGAGTCATTTTATGAGATGGACGGAAACATAAACATAAAATATTCTTCTTGAGTTTCACTCATTTGAAGAGTTCATCATTAAAGACTTAGTTCATTTGTGTCTTTTTCCCCTTCATTAACCATCAACATACCAGATACATATCAAACTCTAAATTTTAGAGTTCTAAGGTGGAGAGTGGTCGTCAGAATTCTTACAGAAGAGTGAGTTCGCTTGGTGGATCCACTATAGAGACTTCTGAGTTTAGAAGAATGTTGTTTGATGCAGGTCTGATGAGTTACCTCATATTACTATAGGAGTATATATTCGAAGTGATTTTTCTTTATCAAGTGTTTTCCACTTCGTCAACAAAAGTGGTATTGATAGTTTTAATTTTTGCAATTATTTTACGCACTTTTGGTGCTGCTTATATTAAGAGTGTGGTTGCTTGTGCTAAATTTAAGGATGCTTGAACTTAGCTATAGAAATAATATTATAAGACTTGTCTTAGAATAATATTGTAGTTTATTTTTTAATTCCGTATTATTTACCCATATTCTCCTATAAGATGTATTAGGGTTAAAATCCTCATTCTTTCACTCTAAATTTTAATCACAATTTTTTTTTTAAGATAAGAGATGGGCAAAGCCCATATTCATTTTTTATCCCATTGCTTTCATATGACAAACCAAATAAAATTATTTAAAAACCATTCAACCACATCTCTGAGAGGACAATCATCAACTTCTTTTAATTTTTGGAAGCCTTGAGTTCATTACTATTTCTTATAACAATATCAATCAAATTAATTTCTTCTTCATTTAACACGTTTTCCTTCCCTTCGATATAGTAACAGAAATAAACTTAAATGAGTGAAGATTTATTGATTTAGATGTTTGCAATATGAGTCACGATAAATAAATATATATATATAAAAGTCACTATATAATTACTTGATGTGGATAATTTATGGATTTTTTATATTGTGCCAATATATTTATTAATCATATCTTATCGCATTCTACTACCTCAATATGTTTACCCATTTATAAAATTAATGATAACTAGTTGGGTTCCCTCGCAATGTGAGGGTTTTTTTTTTTTGAAAATAATAATTTGATTAGCATAGATATTTTCTTTATTTAAAATAAACCATACATTAAAACATTTTAATTTCAATAACATACATTTCTATTACAATTTTTATATTCTATAGAAAAAAAAATCAAGAAAAATAAAGAGACTACATGTAATAGATATAATGTTAAGGATTTAATAATAGTAAGTAAATAACTTTATCGGAGAAGATTAGACTGCATATATAATGATACAAAAGAAGGAAATGTTGCCTTGAATCAATTCAAAAAAAAAACACTCTTAGAGTCACCATATCTTTTGATCCACTTTTGTAAATTTCTAGCAGATCAAAACTACTACTGCATAAAATAGAGTCACCATATATTGAGCATCTTTAATTTCCTCATTCTAATTGCTTGTAATTTCTTATAACAATATAATGAAGTAAACAAACTTGTGACCATGTGGACCTTGTTAATTGTGTATTTTGATTAACAATGCCCATTGAACCAAAACGAATATTGATAGATATGATATTAATGTTAGTTGTTAGTTGATATGTAATTAATATTGATAGATATGATATTAATGCTAGTTGTTAGTTGATATGTAATTAATATTGATTCTTTTGTAATAACTATATAAAGATAATTTGTAATTTATATTGAAATCGAGAAAACTAATATATTTTTCTTCAGCTCTCATATTTCAGTTCCTATTTGAACCAAGACGACAAAACCCTAAAATGATTTGACGCCCATCTTCAAGAATGTCATGTTCCCCTAGCTTCCTCTCGCACTCCATCTCTCAGTTAGCGTCATCAAATCATCATTAATTTGAATTGTTGCAGTAGTAAAAGAAGACTCATGGCCATACAATGGATTCATTAATTGGAATTAATTAGGGGAGCAGCTCAAATTTATAAGGATTAGGAGGAGCTCAAATGGGAATATAGAAATATCAAAATTAAATGCTTTGGAAGAAAGAACTTCACACATGCAACCTAATAAAATACAGTGAACTTTCAGAATTAAATTCAAAGCTTCACAAAATTTCACGGCAAAAATCATAAGTAAATTTGTATTTAATAAATAGAGGATGTACATGAATTAAATGTCTATAGAAGATGTACATGAATTAGCTAGAAATGTCTAGAAAAATGAAATTCAAGAAACCTAACTCGGTACAGTGAACTTCCATGCTTTAAAGACAACGACTCAAATTATCCTTAAATTAAGGAGGAGCTTAGAAGGTATCCTTGAATTAAGGACGAACTTAGTTAGGGTTTAGAAATTTAACAGATATAGATCATGCAATTGTTTATGATATGTTTATTAATCGTGCAATCACGTAATCATGTCTTAATCATATCAAACACGAAATTGATTCATTTATTAATTGTGTCAATGTTTTGTGTCGACATATTTATTAATAAGGGAAATGCTAACGAGTGTCCTTAGGGCATTCGTTAAGGATCCATTTTAGGAAAGTTTTTATGGAAAAACAGAAAAAATAATTAATGTTTTGACATGTTTGATAATTTGACACTTAAACTTGACATGACATAATTACAATAAGACACCACACGACACGATTACACAAAATTACTACATTTCTATTGATTGGAGGGGGATTTTTGCTTATGTTTCTAGCTGTAGTGATCTAATTTAATATTTTGGGTAATATGTGTGTGTTAGGGCGGAGCTAGAGATAAAAATTTAGAGAATTAAATGCACCAAAAAAATAATGTAGAGGCTAAATTATAAAAAAAAATAATAATAAAATTGAAAGCTAAAAATGGAAAAAAACAAAAACAAAAAAAAAAAACAAAAAAAAAAAAGTATACAGGGCAGGCACCTTTTAGTCTTAGGAACAACACAAATGCAAATAAGAAAATCCAAAATTTAACTTGTTAATTTCAAAATTTTCTTATAGGAAAACAAATTAATTTGCTGAATAATCTTTTTGGACATTAGCTGGGCTGAAACCTTTTAGTTTTGGGCCATTATGTTATCACACTTGAAAGAATAACTATAAGATAATTTTATTGGATTTTAAATTATACAACAAAAAATGAATATCGAAAAAAAACAATAAAGAGTGTTTTGGGATGCTGAAACTTGATTTTCCTTTTGAGAGACTGATGAATTGTTGATAAATCTTTGAAAATTCGATTGAGAAAATTAGATTATGGGGGTAAGAATGTAAAAATTTTGCGACAAAAATTAACTAAAAAGTATTTGATTGATCTAAGATTTTGAAAAATCGAAGTTAAAATATATATGTTTCAATTCTGAAAATTTTGGAATAAATTGGGTTTAAATTTTTATTTTTAAGAAAAATCATATTATCTAACAGTGGTATTACGTCATCCATTTAACAAACCAGTAATATCTTATCACGGGTATTAAGTTATATAGTAAAAACAAATGAATGGATGGCAAGTATATTTAATACATATGGTTGGTTGGTGGTATCACATCATGGAGAAAATCTACAATACAACAGTGGTACCGCGTCATATGTGTAATAATTCAATAATTCATTGTCACACGTGCTAAAATATTAAAACTAAAAATGAGTATTAAATCATACATGTTATTTACTAATTTGTTGATATATCATGTCACTTATACCCCGTTGTACCAAAAAATTATTAAGATGGAGAAAATCTACAATATCAAATAATTACTCCAACTTTTATACTTGTTAAATTATTGTATTAGAGTTAGGGATGATAGAAAAATCTGAACCCGACAGACTTTAGCCTGACCCGAAACCAAATTGGCCAGGTCGGGGCCTGGTTTTTAATTAACAATAAATATTTTTTAAATTATATAAATTAATTTTTTAATTCGAAATACATACATTTAAATCTACCTTTTATGGTTTAATTAAAAAAAACACTAAAAATATTAAAATTCTTTTTTTTAAAAAATTTTAAGTATTAAAATATTTAAAATATTGGATTTTTTTTTTCTTAAAAAAATGAAAATTTATATTGTCATGGTAAAGTCCAGGCTCGACGCTAAGAATGCTTGACCTCATTCTACTTCTAGTTGAGTAAAAACTCCGATTTCACGTTATCTCGATTGTATTTAGTCGGAGTCAGCCTGGTCACATTTATCTCATATTTAAAGGCGAGTTACCCTGGATCGTTGTCATTCCTAACTAATGTTGGATATATTAATATCTCAATATTGTCAGCATTTTGGAGAGTGAATTTCCAATAATGCCCTTATTGAAATCTTTCAAGCCTAACGGTTAATAACAAACAAAAAACATATTTCTTAAACCTCTCATTTCTTTATCTTTTCCAGTCTTTTGCATTTGTGATGCCAACTGAAAGTAAAATTTTGAATCCAACAAAAATAACAACACTAACAAAATATCGTATCAAGTATATTGTTGATGGTGGTTTTTTATCCCGAGAAAGTTTTGAATATCGATTAGGGGTGGAATGAGAGTTGTACTTGACCAAGAGATGATGATGAAGGTCCAATGACATAGGGAATTTGAAGACATGAAGATGGGCCTGAGATACCTGAAAAATGATGTTTTCTAGAGGACAGATTCGGTTGATAGAGAGGAATTGAGATACCGACCCGACCCAAAGAAAAAGTGTTTGACGATAGCATTCGAGTATTTGTGAAAGCCGACCCAAGGTGGTCCATGCTTACCGACCTTACCTAATTGAAGAATGGATGACTTGACCGAGCACCATTTACCTTGACATCCCGACCCAAGGAATGAACATGGGATCACGATGTTTTGAACTAGCATATGACATATGCCATACGTGGAAATTTGGGCCTCTATAAGGCTGATGTGATATAAGTTGTTCAACAATTCTCCTTATGAAGAGATGCTAACAGACAGAGCATTGCCGGAGCAGGTGAACTACAGGTTGTCACATCTACATAGCGTGCAGCAGTGGCCAAAAGGTTGAAATGATGGGTTTCTGCTGACAATGGGTGGTTGGGTCAGATGTCAGAGCAACTGTCTGCTGAGTGGTTGGGGAAAAAGAGCATGGGGTGATGATAACATGCTGACATCATGGGTTGGTGGAACAGTGGATTTGGGAATATATATAAAGAGGTCGAAACCACAGATTCAACGGTTAGCAATTTTCGCACTTCATTACTTGTAAAAAGCAAGATCTTCCAAACTAGTGATAGAGAGAGAAAGATAGTCGGTACCCGAACCTTTGAGAGATTATAAACCTGGTCGGTCTTGACCACAAACAAGTGATATAAACACATTCTCATTTCTCTTGTGGACGTAGGTTGGAGCCACTCTCTACCGAACCACGTAAATCTCTATGATTTTCTTGTTTGCTTGTCAAGTTTTCTTTAGTTCCCTACCAACCAAACAAAATCACCGTTTGGAGGAGGTTCGAGGGGTCGATTTCTAAAATTACCCCTGGAACGAAAAACAATTATCAACAGTTGGCGCCGTCTGTGGGGAGCAATACGAAAAGTAGTAACACATTAAGATGATGGCAGAAGACGGAAACCATAGAGCTTTGGAGTCTTCGACAGCAGAATGGATGGAAAAGATGGAAGAAAACCAAGTTTGGAGAGGGAGAATGTGCCAAAGGAAAGAGAAGAGACGCAAGCATTTATTAAAACCATGATGGAGAAGATCGAGAATTTGGAGAATGAGACATGGGACCAAGCCCAAGCAAGTCCCAATAAGAGGGAAGAGATTTCCAATGGGAAGAAGGTAACTGGTGTAGAGGAGGATCGAGAAATCGGGAGAAGAAATACTCATAAAATGAGGTTAGTGGCGGTGGCTAGTACCGCACCTGTAGAAGAACACTGAGAGGAAGAAGATGATAGGAAAACTCCAAAATTGTCCAGTGACAGTCTTTGTTTAGGGGAAACTGAGAAGGCATTGAAGACTTGCGTGACGTTTGGCACCTCAGGATAACCATAGCACGTTTGGCGGGAGGTTCAGCGTAGCGTTTGGTGCCCCCAGGTAACCATATAACATATGGGATTTGGAAATATTGAAGACTTGCGTGGCATTTGGCACCTCGGGGTAATCATAGTACGTTCGACGGAAGGGCCAACGTGGCTTTTTGCACCCACATGTAATCATAGCATGTATGGATTTGGAAACATTGAAGACCTGCGTGGCATTTGGCGTCTCAGGATAACCATAACACGTTCGGTGGGAGGGCCAATATGGCGTTTGACACCTCAGGTAACCGTAACACGTATGAATTTGGAAGCATTAAAGACTTACTTGACATTTGGCACCTCAAGATAATCATAACATGTTCGACAAGAGGGCCATCATGGTGTTTGACACCCCCAGGTAATTATAGTACGTATGGCACATGGCTAGTTTACGTCCTACCGATGCCATATTGCAGTGTGTTGGCACAATGAGAGATCATTCTTTTACGGCCAAGTGACTTAGATGGCTTGGGGCCGGAGTTTTTCCCTAAGGCCTCTTTGTCAGATCGGCTCGGAGCCGGATTACGTCTCGTCGATGCCCTATTGCAGCGTGTTGGCACAATGAGGGATCATTCCTTGTGGCCAAGTGACTTAGATGACTTGGGGCCAAAATCTTCCCCCAAGGCCTCTTTGTCAGATCGGCTGGGGGCCGAGTTACATCCCGTCAAGGCCCTGTTGATGTGTGCCGTGTTGTGATATTTTATAAACCGCACTTATCAAACACCCCCAAACTTAAGATTTTGCTAGTCCCGAGCAAAAGATAAAATAAAAACTAAATACAAATAAACAAATAAAAATAACTAAATTAACTAAATTAACTAAATCACTTTCGTAGGGATCACGATTACATTTAGCTTATGCAACAAGCCTTTAAACCCCTAGACGGCCCTAGTGGACGAGTTATAGTCTCGTGAGGGCTTACAACGACGACACCCACAAACGTCATTCACACACAATCATGGAAAATTATAAAAATAACAAAAACATAGTCCTGATAGTTACGCATAAAATTATCCTCAAAGAAAGCTTATAGATGAAATTAGAGAACCTTCAAAGTATTCAATGCGACTCAAATCCAAATTCTTGAGTAAACCATCTAAGCTAGACTCACAGTGTGTGTGTAAAGGTTCAGTCACAACTTGATCCTAAGTAAGCCAACTTAATGATTTCGTTTAAAAATTGGGATCGATGGGTCAAACCAACTTAGATATCTCAAGTATGCTCTGTAATTGCTTTATTTTGTGCTCAGTATGATATGATTTTTCTTTTATTTTTCTTGTCTTTTTTTGCATTTTTTTTTTGAATTTTTTATTTTTTTTTGAAACTCACCTACCATTTAAGATAGCATTTCTCCTCATGGTGGTCCTAATACTCGCCCATGTGTAGCTTCACGCTTATCGGTTATAGGTGGTTTATTTTCTTTCTTTAGAGACTTTTTTCTTTTATTTCTATCCATACCATACATTATAACACTAGCAAATCAAGATAGATATCTAAGCAAACAGTCATTCATCGACATGCAATTTCTTCAACTAGTCATCTTGTCAACTACTTAAGTTTTCACTGCTAAAAACCTATAATTGAGTGCTTACGAGTCAAACGTGGATCAATTACTCAAGGAATCAGATAAAAGTAAATTGGGCATTTATCGTTTCTAAAATTTCACCCATAAACAAACAGTATCATCATAGGATTTATGATTTACTATCAAAGACTAAAAACGAGAATTTTTTTTTATATATATAAAGAACAAGAGTGAGGAACAACACTACCGTGCATGGAGTTGATCAGACTCTTGCTGGTTAGAATTTGATTGTGCGGGCGTTGTGTATTTCGTGCTACCTGCATAAATAACATGTAAATTAATAAATAGCACACAATAAAATAAAATAAATAATCAAAAATTAACAAGATGCAAATGCAAGGGTTGACTCCCCGCTAGTGCTAAGTTTAACGTCTTCATCCAGACGTAACCACTCAAATGGTCATAGTGGCTTAAATGTAGTGAACCGGTAATCTCATCTTCTTTTTTCTTTTGTATCCACCGGTTCTTATGACATGAAAAAGACAGCTTGGCAGGCTGTAGCAGTTTATCCATAGATAGTCCCCCAGGATATGTAGATTGTCCCCCAGTTGGAAATTCTGGACTGCACATTCGGCAGAATTGGCTCGGCCTCATTTTTAACCTTCCAGGGATCATCTCCAAGTGAGCAGTGACCTTTCTTTTCCTCTTTTTGCGGCGCTTTGGGAGTGGTTTCAGGTTTAGCTATGGAGAATTTTCTTTTATGCATGGCCGCATTATGCTCGTAGGTTGATGAAATACTGATTTACCCTGCGTGTTTGCAACTCCATTCTCTACTATATCTACCCTGTGACATTCTGCATCACATTGAGGACTCGGCATGGTTCTGAAAGCACTGAAGGTGACTTCTTTATATTTACTGCCTAAATCTTGAGAGGTGTCTTTAATCTCTTTTCTGCTCCTAAGGGTTATGACTTGACATTGCTCTTTGGGGTTGACTTCAGTATTACTATGAAACACCCATTCTGTTGATTGGCCATGGAAGAAACAAGCAGCCCAATTTGCGCTTCTAAAGATTTCAATGTTGCCCAATATTGCCCATATGTGTTTCAATGTTATCCAGCCTTGACTCATTCTTCTCAAACCTCTATGAAGCTGTAGATACAAATGTGCTCATGAGGTCTTCTAAGGAAAGTTTCTGGTCATCTCTTGGATATTTGAAGTCATGAGGAGTTTGCAAGATGTTCTCCATATTAGTATATGAAAAATTCGGATGATAATAATTAGGCATATGACTGCTTCTATAGTTGTTGAAATTCCGATTGTTCATATACGGCACTTGTTCAAATCATGCTCCTCTGTTGGGTAAAAGCATTCCATTAGCAGAAACAACTCCAATAAACAGTTGGCTCATTTGATTTGTCAACACTTCTAGATAAGTCGTGAGGGACGATACTTGAGCTATCAGTGCACCAATAGGATCTCCCATTGCTTCTTTTCCACTCTCCTCGTACGAAAGAAAAAAAAAATACCAATAAAAAAATATATAATAATAAAATATAATAAAAAACTAAAAACAAAAATAAAAATAAAACTTAAGACAAAAATAAAGAAAATAAAACAAAAAAAAAATAAATAAAAAATAAATAAAATAAATAAAATCTAAATTAAAGCTAAGATTACTTGGTAATAGTATTAATGTGAATTAAACAAACAATCCCCGGAAACGCGCCAAAAACTTGTTGTGATAATTTATATCGTACCGCAAGTGTACGGTGTCAAGTTTTAGTATAAATGAGTTTAGAGTGTCGAACCCACATGAATTGTGTTAACTCGCACTAAATACTACAATTGATAATCCTAACTTTATTTAGAAAACAAATAATAAAGATTTTAATAAATAAATATAAAAATAATATATATGAGGAACTAATACGATAGAGATTCTAGATCCTGATTTCACCTAGTTATTGCCTATGTATTTGTCATGCCAATTAATCCTTGTTCAGTTATATTATTTATAAGTCAAGATTCGAAAATATTCACTCCCTCTCTCGAGCATCAGTGAAAATATCATCAACTATAGACTTCGATATCTCTATAAAAATCTAGTAGTTAACAACTCATTACGCTTTGTGATTCTATATTAACGACTTTAAAAGAATTTATATATTCTCTCGAACTCTATAAAATTCCTAGGTTATATTCTATAGATCTATTCAAAATCCACTCTCTCGAGTGATAGATTTCAAACATATATCATCATATTTGTGGCCAGCAAACACAAAGCATTAAACTCAAAAGAGTATAAATAACTCAATAAAACTTCATAACAAAATTGACAACAATTACAAGGTTCAAGCATCAATTACATCATTCTCCAGAATTAAGGAGTTAGTTCATGACTTAAAGATAAAAACAATGATAAACAAGTCATGAATCTAATGGAAATCATTAGAGTTCTAAGAAAGAAATAAGATGATAAAACCCGAATTGAATCTCTTCCTATTCGGATGTCACCGCCTTTATCTCCTTTTGTTGCTCTTCAATCCTCATCCTTGGATCTCTCTAAAATACGTATTTTGGTGTTTTGTGTTGTGTATTAGCCTCCTCTTTGTTCTTGGATGAACTAATGTTTTATAATGGAGCATTGGGGTCATAATACATTTTAAAACCCTAAAAATAAATTCTGGAATGCGTGTGTTTGTCTTTCCCGCCGTGCCACGGCGCCAAATCCTCGGCTTCTAGTAAGGAGCTCGTGATCTGCTTGCAGGCGCTGCGGCGCCTGGTCTTTTGCGCCGCGACGCCAGTGTTAAGTTCTTCACTGGTGCTGCGCCTCACGTTCTGTGCTCCCGTACACGTCTGATGCTTCCGAGAGTTCCCAAAACACTCGTATTTACTCCATTATTGATGTTTTAATGCTTTCTACAATTAGGACATAAAAGAAACTAAAAATACATTAATGACTCGAAACATAACAAAATAGTAATCTAAGAATGCCATAATAAGTGGGTATAAACCGCACTTATCAAGCTGGTGTAAGAAGTGATCATTCCCTTGCGGCCAAGTGACTTAGATGGCTCGGGGCCAGAGTCTTTCCCCCAAGGGCTCTTTACCAGATCGGCTCATGGCTGGGTTACGTCCCACCGAGGTCCTGTTAATATGTGCTGGCGCACGGACAGATCATTCCCTTACAGCCAAGTAACTTAGATGGCTTAGGGCTAAAATCTTTTCCCCAAGACCTTGTTATCAGATCGACTCGGGGCTGGATTACGTCCCACTAATGCTCTATTGCAGTGTGCTGGAGCAATGAAAGATCATTCCATTGCAGCCAAATGACCTAAATGGCTTGAGGTCAGAATCGTTCTCCCAAAGCCACTCTTTGTCTGATCGGATTAGGGTCGGGTTACGTCCTGTCGAGGCCCTATTGATGTGTATAGGCGCAATGAGAGATTATTCTCTTACATCCAGGTGACTTAGATGGCTTGGGGCCAGAGTCTTTCCCCTAAGACCTTTTTATCAGATTGGCTCGGGGCTGGTTTACGTCCCGTCGATGCCCTAATACTGTCTTAATGGCTCGATGAAGGAGTTTTTACTTGTGATTTTTATTTTGCAAGACTTAGCAGAACAATCCCCATGGAATTTTAGATTAGAAGGCATGGGGTCGGAGTTCTCCCACATGGCCCTGTTGAGAATAGCAGAGAGGATGAAGCTAATCAGAGCTTTTGCTAAGGGTCAACCAGTGCCAACTCAGGTTACCTTGACAAGGGGATAACAGCTTCAGGGTATTGTAGTAGTGGTTGGGTCTGAGAAAAAAATGATAGATATGGTAAGCGAGCCATAATCCAGTCAAGGCAATAATCCCGAGATTGATTTTCAGAAGGGTTGTGAATGTTGAGATGTATGCCCTAGAGCTACATGTGATGTAAACGGCTTCATGTGTTTAGAAATAAAAGGATGCATTATTCATTTATCTAATTGTTTGTTCAATATCGCATATTATGTATCTTCATAAATACCGTAGATTACTTATGTACCTTCAGACTTGGTGTATGAACGTCATGCACCAGAGGATTTAAGACTGAAGTTAGTAATCTTAAATAGTCCATAGAGAGCAAACAAACCTGGTACTTTGTTTGTGGTTTATCTATAGCTGCGGTCCATTCTATATTTGGATGACGATCTTAATCCGGATCTTCCATGTAGAGACATGAGAATGGAGGCACCTTATATGATGTGATCATATAGGACTGGGCCTAGATAGAAATGACATTCCTATAATATCCGTTAAACAAAGAAAGTCATTTCGATCTACTTGATGGTCATATATGGATTGATCTTAATCGTAAGTATACTACGAACTCCTGCATAACGGGTTGTGTCCTTTGATTTACAAAGGTGAGGTTGGTGTTGCAATCCCAACCAATAACTACGTACTTTGGGGGCATAGTCTGTTATGTAGCTGGGAACGTTTTACATAGACATGGAATTCACTCATTCTTACGAGAAGTAGATGAGTATCTCTCTTAAGGGTTGATTCGGTACTTGAACGGTTTGAGCGCTCAAGTTTTTCTATTACGAATAGAAAGATTAATATTCATAACAGTTGTGAATAAATCGTTCATTAGAGAATCAATGGTACTTAAGGTAAAAATAATTAGAAGGGTATAACGGACATTATGACCCGGCTCTAATTACGAGATATTCGTGAAGGATCAATTCGTATTCAATGACTATATCGGTGGACACCGAATTGGTTCGGCTTAATATTTCATCTACGACAATGAGAGTGCAACTTCAGAATTTTAGTGGAATAATTCGAAGTTAATAATTCGGAATATTTAATTAAGAGCTTAATTAGTATTTCGAGATTATTGGAGCTCGGAACCGTAGGTCCACTTGGTCCCCGTGCTAGCTCGATATACTTTAGCGGAGCTAATATAATTGGACGGTCCAATTATATACTCACAAAGAATAAATATTATTAATATGATTAATAACATTAATTAATCACACTTGAGACTTTATAAAAAGTTAATATAAGGTATTAATAATTATATATAATTATTAAATAACATTAAATTATATATGATATAATTTAATAAATGCTAAGAATTTTACCAAGGTAGGATTCCTTATTGGATAAGGAATATGATTTGTTTGTTTGAGAAACAAAATCAAATCCTAATACCCTACCTTGGCCGAAATTACCTAAGCAAATAAGGATTAGGATTTGTTTATTTTGGAAGCAAAATAAAACTAGAAATCCTACCCCTTGGCCGAATTTGAGGAGATGGGAGACTAGTGGTTGATTTGTTTTATGAAACAATTATCCACAAGTATAAAAGAAAAATTATGATTTAATTTTCAGATCCAAGACTTTGAAAACCCTAGCCTCCATCTCTTTTTCAAGCTCTCAAAAGTTGAGAAAGAGAATTGAAGACCTGAAATTATTTCGGTTGTGATCTTATTCTCTAAACCGTTTAGAGTTTAATTTGTGAGTGTAGCCCACACTACCCTCCGGTGGTTACGAGACATAGCTCGGAGATTGAGTGGTAGACCTGATCCGTCACATATTGTTCACGATCATGATGAATTTTTCGGCATCACAATCACACGAATGAGAGACAAACAATCGAATCTGGACCTTAGTTGTGTGCGTGACTGGTCCATGCATTGAGGATTATTAATATTAAACATAGTGTAGCTGATGATGATTGTGCGCAAATAATCATCAAACTGAAGTCATCATATATTGCGCATATTATATTTATATATGCAATGATCAAAAACTATTCACGTCAGTGAGATTAAATTGCTTATATGATGTAGTGGCGCAATACATATGCTCTTTGGATGCGTTTTTTAGTCATGTGCCCTTGTGGCCTTTCGGCTTCCATGCAAACATGAACAAAACTCATGCGCATACATCAGTTCAGTGTGATCTACGATTCATGAGGCTGTTCGAATCTGTGACTTTGGGTGGAAAAATTCTGGAATAATTCACTGCAGTTTGAGGGCTGTTCGGGGACTGTTTCGGGGGTATTCCGGGGCTGAAATCTTGTCCAACAGAAGCAAAACATCAGTGAACTCACTGGTGTGGTTCGGCCAAAGCGAGGAGAGCAGAAATTTTTTCAAGTTCGATCCGTGAGCCTAATCGCTTCCGCTGCGCGAGGGAAAGCGTTTCCTACAATTGGCATCAAGAGCGAGGTTGTGCTCTTAACTTTCACTTTTTCATTTAAGTTTCTGTTTTAATATGTTTATATGAGTTATAATATGATATGCATGTTTAGATGAGTGGGCACATTGTGATATTCATGTGATGAATGTTTTGTTATTTCATGTGATGAATGGATTTTGCATTGGTCGTAAATTTTTCTGGCTCTTATTTTTTTAGTTGGTTTTGGTTTGGGATGTAAGGCATAAAGGCCATTGTTTATATTTGTTGTAATTTTAATTTTCAATGTAAAGTTTCAATTCTTTGTAATTTGGAGCACCAAAGTCGCAAAAGAGCCAACACCACTTTGGAGCGGGATTTGAAGGCCAAGGAATGCCTTGGTGATCTTTTGTACTAATTAGATTAGTATAGAAAAAATAAGAGCCCGGTCAATGCAAAATAATTTTTATTATATTATTGTATGTTTATTTCGAATTGTTTGAATAACATGTCATATAGCCTAGGGTGCCCACTCGTGCATTTTACTTGCCATAACATGTCATAGATGCATTATCATCATTAGACATAAAATTATGATTTTATGTAATTAAAATGTTTAAGTTAGAAAATGATATGCATTGAAATCATTAATTAGATTAATGGGAATAAGTGTCTAAAACTTGAATTCTAATATATTGGACTTAATTGGTGCATAATAAATTCCATTGGTATATAGGATGGAAACCCGGAATATAATTCCATAGCCGATTCCGTATGGACGGATATGTGGTCTGCACTCGGGATACAATTCCACGTACCATTGAATTTTATAACGCACTAAGATTTATTAAAATGTTTAATTAAAATTTTGACCATTTAGAATTCCATGTTCTTAGACTTTTAAGTGCCTAGTATTTTAAGGGTAAAATATTGTAGCTCATTTATACCACTCTAATTAAATTAGTTTAATAGAGTAAAACTGTTAGTAGAGACTAATAGGATATTATGACACAATTTTAATAGTTAAAATTGATTAGCTCACTTATGACGAGCTAGTGTAAATAAATTATGCTTTAGCCGCCATAAGTTTATCCACACTAGTTAGGATAAAATATTAGATATTTTAGATAGAAACCTTAAGTTTAAAATAGTGAGTGGGAGAGGGATATACGACAGTACATCCCGCGATCTCCGTTGTTAGTCCAAAAAACATGAGATTCAAAAGGCGCCTCGAGACGGCTTTGTTTTCGTCCCCCTACGGATGGTGTCCATTTTGGGTCAATATCAAGTTTGGGTTCCGAAGGATAGGGATCCTAGATGTATCTTGTGAACTGACCTACCCTACGGCGGCACTTCACTTGTTAAGTCAAAAATCCCGAAACGGCGGGTTACACTCACAAAGAGTTATTAACTGTTAATGAAACTCCTTGATAAAAAAAACGGTAGTTGTTTAATATAGGAATAAGAGTTATTCCCGCATATATTAAAACAGCTGAGATTGTCTCAATCTATCATGCGAGTACTTGACCTACCCTACAGCGACACTTACTTGTGGGATGATAGATCTCCGTGGCATAGTAATTCTTTTAGGTTTCTTATTCATTATTCATGGTTCATGCATAATGTTTAATTTTATGCCAAAATTCTTTGATGATTTTAATATGCGATGAATGAATGTTAAATGGATGTTTATTTTTTTTCAGCCATGGTTTCTCCAATTATTTCCATTCTCCCAAAATGATAAGTGACCGGAGAAAATTATATAAAATGGAAAAGTAACATGAACGCTATCCTGGTCTGTGAAGACCTAAAATTTGTCCTGACGGAGGAACGTCCTCCTGAGCCGGCCAGAAATGCCGGCCAAGCTGTGCGCGATACCTATCAGAAATGGGTCGCAACAAATGAGAAAGCCCGCTGCTACTTGCTAGCAGTGATGTCTGAGGTTCTTGCTGCAAAGCATGAACCTATGGCTCTAGCATCACAGATGATGGAGTCATTGCAGGGCATGTTTGGGCAACCTTCGGAGCGTCAACGCCATGAGGCCATGGTCTCAGCGATGACTGCTAGGATGAAGGATGGGACATCAATCCGAGAGCATGTCTTAAGGATGATGACTTATCTCAATACTGCTGAAACCCATGGAGCTCGTATTGACGAGCGTAGCCAGGTGACCATGATCATGGAAACTCTTCCGAAGAGTTTCTTGCAGTTTAAGAGCAACTATATTTATGAACAAGTTGACTTTTACTTTGAACCAACTGCTAAATGAGCTCACCCATTACGAGTCCATGCTGGTGGATCCTCGTAAATCCAGTGCAGAGGCAAATGTTGCCGAATCTTCTAAATCTGTAAAGAAGAAGAAGAAAGGCACTGGAAAGGCTAAATGTAAAGCCATGAAAAAGAAGAACAAGAAAGGCTCCAAGGATTCCAAGCCCAAAGGAAAATGTTTCCATTGCGACAAAATGGCATTGGAAAGAATTGTCCTAAATACCTTGCTGAGCTAAAGGAGAAAGGAAACAGGTAAATATGATTTACTCGTTATTAATCTCTATTGGTGGAGGATGACAAATCCGCTTGGATTATTGATTCCGGGGCCACTAACCATGTTTGTTCTTCTTTACAGCTACTTGATTCATGGAGGGACCTTGCTGAAGGTGACTACACCATGAGAGTCGGGACAAAGGATGCCGTTTCAGCAAGAGCAGTGGGATTTTCTAGTTTAAGTTTTTATTAATATAGTTATTTAAATTTGAACGATGTGTTATTCATTCCTGGTTTCCGCAGGAATCTGATTTCTGTTTCTAGACTTATGGATGATGGTTATTCTATTTGTTTTAATAGAATTTGGTTATTATTGGTAGAATGGATTGACTATATGCACAGGAAACTCAGAAAAAACTTGTATGTGTTAAGACCGTTAACGCATAAGTCACTGCTCAACATTGAAATGAGCGGTTGAAAAACCAAAAACGAAACGTTAAAAGATTTCTCACGATGACACATATCTATGGCATCTTAGACTTGGTCACATCAACCTTAACCGAATAAATGATTGATAAAGGACGGAGCCTTAAACCAGTTAAGCTCGGGACTTTACCAGTTTGTGAGTCCTGTCTAGAAGGAAAAAGGACCAAGAGACCTTTTTCTGGAAAAGGTATAAGAGCCAATCAACCACTAGAGCTAATACATTCGGAATTTTGCGACCGATGAATGTAAAAGCCCGAGGTGGTTATGAATACTTCGTCACATTCATTGACGACTATTCAAGATATGGGTATGTCTACCTAATGCATCACAAATCAGATACCTTTGAAAAGTTCAAAGAGTATAGTGCTGATGTTGAGAACCAATTAGGTAAGACAATCAAACTCTCTACGATCGGATCGTGGAGGGATACCTCGACAGAGAATTCAAGGATTCTTAGTTGAGCACGGGATAGTATCCCAGCTCACAACACCTGGAACACCACAAAAAATGGTGTTGCAGAAAGGAGAAATCGAACCCTACTAGACATGATGAGATCTATGTTTAGTTATAGCTCACTACCTAGTTCATTCTGGGGATATGCATTGCAACCGCAATGTTATCCTTAATGTAGTTCCATCTAAGTCTGTTCCTAAGACTCCCTTAGAGTTGTGGAATGGTCATAAAGCGAGTTTACGATACGACTTTTCACATAGGGGGTGTCCAGCACATGTGCTGAAGAATAAGACTACAAAGCTGGAACCAGTTCTCAGGTGTGCCTATTTGTAGGCTACCCGAAGGAAACTAGGGGAGGATTCTTCTACAGTCCCGATGATAAAAAGTATTTGTATCGACAAATGCTACGTTTATAGAGGAGGACTACATGAGAGAGTTCAAACCTCGTAGTAAAATGTTACTCGAGGTTACTTACTGGTTCGACCAGCGCGCCATCGTCAACAAAAGTTGACAAATACATAGCACCTCGACATCTGATAGTCAGATACTTCCAAGTCAGAATGATCTACCACCCAGACGTAGTGGGAGGGTTGTACGACAACCTGATCGCTACTTAGGGGTTGGAGAGGCACAAGTTGTCACCTCCAGCGATGGTGTAGATGATCCATTAACCTACAGTAGTGCAATGGATGATCCTGACAAAGAAGAATGGCTCAAAGCCATGAACCTGGAGATGGAGTCGATGTACTCCAACTTAGTCTGGGAACTTGTAGACCAACCTGATGGAGTGAAGCCCATAGTTTGCAAGTGGATCTACAAGAGGAATAGGGGATCTGATGGGAAGGTACAGACCTTCAAAGCTAGACTAGTGGCCAAGGGTTATACCCAGAAAAGGGGAGTTGACTATGAGGAAACTTTCTCGCCAGTAGCTATGCTAAAATCCATCCGCACTCTTCTATCCATAGCCGCATATTATGACTATGAAATCTGGCAAATGGACGTCAAGACTGCATTCTTGAATGGAATCTTGATGAAAGTATCTATATGATACAACCAGAAGGGTTCACCGCCCAAGGTCAAGAGCAAAAAGTTTGCAAACTGCAAAGGTCCATTTATGGACTCAAGCAGGCATCTCGATCTTGAAATATAAGATTTGATACAATGATCAAGTCCTATAATTTTGAGCAGAATGTTGATGAGCCTTGTGTATACACGCGTCATTGACGGGAAGGTGGTTTTTCTTGTCTTATACGTTGATGCCATCTTACTCATTGGGAATGATTAAGAAATTATCAACGTAAAAAAATGGCTAGCTGAGCAATTCCAATGAAAGATTTGGGAGTGCGAGTTATTCTTGGGATCCAGATAATTCGATATCGCAAGAACGAGTGTTAGCTATGTCTCAGACATCCTACATCGACAATATCCTTGTGCGATTCGGGATGCAGAATTCCAAGAAAGGCAATCTACCTTATCGGCAGGAATTCATTTGTCGAAGGAACAGTCTCATAAGACTCTCAGGGCATTGAGGAAATGAGACATAATCCCATATGCCTCAGCAGTTGGTAGTCTCATGTATCCATGTTATGCACGAGACCAGACATCTGTTTTACAGTGGGAGTAGTCAGTAGGTTTCAGTCAAATCCGGGATTGGATCACTGGTGGCTATGAACACATTCTCAAATATCTTAAGAGAATGAGAGATTATATGCTAGTATATTCCAGTGAGGATATGATCCTAAAAGGATATACAGACTCTGATTTTCAGACAGATGTTGATTCCAGGAAATCAACATCTGGATCAGAGTTTACCCTATGTGGTGGGGCTATTGTATGGCGGAGCATAAAGCAATCTTGCATTGCCGACTCCACCATGGAGGCTAAATATGTAGCGGCTTGTGAAGCAGCTAAGGAAGCAGTCTAGCTCCGTAAATTATTGGGAGATCTGGAAGTTGTGTTACGGATATGGATACACCACTCACCCTCTATTACGATAATAGTGGAATGGTGGCAAACTCCAAAGAACCAAGAAGCCACAGGAGGGGAAGCAAATAGATGGAAGTTTAAAGAACCTAGCTGATCCGTTTACAATGACCTTGTCGGCTAAAGTGTTTGAAGGTCACCTAGATGGTCTAGGCTTAGGTGACATGTCCCTTTGCTCTAGCGCAAGTGGGAGATTGTTGGGATGTATGCCCTAGAGCTACATGTGATGTAAACAGCTTCATGTTTTTAGAAATAAAGGACGCATTATTCATTTATCTAATTGTTTGTTCAATATCTCATATTATATATCTTCATAAATACCGTAGATTACTTATGTACCTTCAGACTTGGTGTATGAACGTCATGCACCAGAGGATTTAAGACTGAAGTTAGTAATCTTAAATAGTCCATAGAGAGCAAACAAACCGGGTACTTTGTTTGTGGTTTATCTATAGCTGCGGTCCATTCTATATTTGGATGACGATCTTAATCCGGATCGTCCATGTAGAGACATGAGAATGGAGGCACCTATATGATGTGATCATATAAGACTGGCCTAGATAGAAATGACATTCTTATAATATCCGTTAAACAAAGAAAGTCATTTCGATCTACTTGATGGTCATATATGGATTGATCTTAATCCTGAGTATACTACGAACTCCTACATAACGGGTTGTGTCCTTTGATTTACAAAGGTGAGGTTGGTGTTGCAATCCCAACCAATAACTACGTACTTTGGGGGAATAGTCTGTTATGTAGCTGGGAACGTTTTACATAGACATGAAATTCACTCATTCTTACGAGAAGTAGATGAGTATCTCTCTTAAGGGTTGATTCGGTACTTGAACGGTTTGAGCGCTCAAGTTTTTCTATTACGAATAGAAAGATTAATATTCAAAACAGTTGTGAATAAATCGTTCATTAGAGAATCAATGGTACTTAGGTAAAAATAATTAGAAGGGTATAACGGACATTATGACCCGGCTCTAATTACGAGATATTCGTGAAGGATCAATTTGTATGCAATGACTATATCGGTGGACACCGAATTGGTTCGGCTTAATATTTCATCTACGGCAATGAGAGTGCAACTTCAGAATTTTAGTGGAATAATTCGAAGTTAATAATTCGGAATATTTAATTAAGAGCTTATTAATATTTCGAGATTATTGGAGCACGGAACAGTAGGTCCACTTGGTCCCCGTGCTAGCTCGATAACTTTAGCGGAGCTAATATAATTGGACGGTCCAATTATATACTCACAAAGAATAAATATTATTAATCATGGTGGATTCTAACTGTAGATTTAATCTACCCATAACTGGACCTGATCCGTCACATATTGTTCACGATCATGATGAATTTTTCGGCATCACAATCACACGAATGAGAGACAAACAATCGCATCTCTGGACCTTAGTTGTGTGCGTGACTGGTCCATGCATTGAGGATTATTAAATATTAAACATAGTGTAGCTGATGATGATTGTGCGCAAATAATCATCAAACTGAAGTCATCATATATGTGCGCATATTATATTTATATATGCAATGATCAAAAACTATTCACGTCAGTGAGATTAAATTGCTTATATGATGTAGTGGCGCAATACATATGCTCTTTGGATGCGTTTTTAGTCATGTGCCCTTGTGGCCTTTCGGCTTCCATGCAAACATGAACAAAACTCATGCGCATACATCAGTTCAGTGTGTATCTACGATTCATGAGGCTGTTCGAATCTGTGACTTTGGGTGGAAAAATTCTGGAATAATTCACTGCAGTTTGAGGGCTGTTCGGGGACTGTTTCGGGGGTATTCCGGGGTTGAAATCTTGTCCAAAACAGAAGCAAAACATCAGTGAACTCACTGGTGTGGTTCAGCCAAAGCGAATGGAGAGCATAAAAAATTTTCAAGTTCGGTCTGTGAGCCTAATCGCTTCCGCTGCGCGAGGGAAAGCGTTTCCTACAGTGAAGCGTAGATCTAATGGATTTGAGTACCAGTATATGGGAGACGTTTTTCTTCAAAAACAGTCAAAGTATTAGAAAGGTGCCACAAGATATCAGATTGAAGCAGTATGAGGTGCCCATATGAGCATCAGCCCGAGGACATCAGATCGGTCTCTGGATTCATGCACCACCATCTTTTTTAACATTCCCAGCATCAACTCACTAACTCATTGATACCGAGAACTATGTGACAAATATTGATGGTAATTTTTTACCCCGAGGAATGGTAGAATGAGAGTTTTACTTGGCCAAGAGAGGATGATAAAGGTCCAATGACGTAGGGAAACTGAAAACAAACAGATGTGCCTAAGCTACCTGAAAAAAGAAGTTTTTTCTAGGACAGAACCGAATGATGGGGCATATTTGGGATACCGACCCGACCAAAAGAAGAAATATTAGATGGAAATATTCGAGTATTTATGAAAGCCGACCCAATGTGGTCTATGCTTACCGACCCAAGGTGATCCATACTTACCGACCTGACCTAGTTGAAGAAGAGATGACTTGACCTAGCACCATTTGCCTTGACATCCCGACCCGAGGAACAGACCTAGGATCACGATGTTTTGAACTAACATATGAAGTATGCCCTATGCGGAAGTTTGGGCCTCTAGAAGGATGATGTGATAAGAGTTGTTCAACGACTCTCCTTAAGAAGATACACCGACAGATGGAGCCCTGTCGAAGTAGGTGAATTACAGACTCTCATGTCTACAGAGCGTGTAGTAGTGGTCAAAAGGTTGGAATGATAGGCTTCTGTTGACAGTGGGTGGTTAAGTCAGATGTCAAAACAACTGTTTGCTGAGTGGTTGGGGAAAAAAGAGCATGAGGCGATGATGACAAGGTGACACGAGCTTACATCATGGGTTGGTGGAATAGTGGATTTGAGAGCCCATATAAAGGGGTTGAAGCCACAGATTCAAGGATTAGAAATTTTCACACGTTGTAAAAAACAAGAGCTTCCAAACTAGTGATAGAGAGAGAGCTGATTGGTACCCGACCCCTTGAGAGATTTGTAAACCAGGACGATCTTGACCACAAACGAGTAATACAAACACACCTCCTTTCTCCCATGAACGTAGGTTCAAGCTACTCTCCGCCGAACCACGTAAATCTTTGTGATTTTCTTGTTTGCTTGTCAAGTTTATTTTGGGTTCCCTACTAACCAAACAAATTCACTGTTTGGATTAGGTTTGTTTGAGAGGTCGATTTCTCAAATTATGTAACATCTCCAATCCGGAGATGCTACCTGCAGGGAATAGACCGTTCTATTCCCCTGAGCCTCTGACTACCTGACAATGATAAACTCATTTCATGTATAAACTTATGCCAGAGACCTTTTCCCAACTTAATCATCATAAATGCATAATGCTTTTCAACTAAATACTCAAATTCACTACACATCTCAACTTTAATAATGAACACTTATAATTCTTTACATGTGTATACTTTACTAAACAAAATATATGTTACATGATATTTTCTGACACTGACTGAACTAAACTCTGACTTGACCCGGTGGACCAGACCTTTTAGTGACTGCCATCAGTATCCATCCTCTCGAGCTCGTCCTTTGGGAATATCTATAAAATAAAGAAACTGGGAGTGAGGGGTTAGACCAGTTGTACGATCTAAGTGAGTGGGCGATTTAAAACGAAAACCGAAATACTATTATGAAAACACTTGGTTCTAAAACCAAATCCTCCCAGGAAACAGTATTATATGAAAACTCTTTTCTTGTCTGAAAACTCTGAACTCTTTTTTCTAAAAATCTTGTCTGAAAACTCTTTTTGTAAAACTTATCTTTTCTGAAAGTCTCTTATAAAACTGCTGTTTCTGAAAATTTTCCTTTCTAGAAAACTTCTCTCTGGAAACTATTTCTGAAATCTGCTTCTGAAAACCTGTATCTGGAAGACCTGTTCTGAAAACTATTTCTAAAAACTGATATTTGTCTCTGAAAACCTGACGTATGGGGCGTTACGTATTGTCGTCCCCCATACGCCTAACTAGAGCCATGAGTGTAAATCCATGACATTTGTGCATTACATATCGTCATCCCCCAAAGCATGCCACTACCTGTCCCTGAAATTAGTGGTTTTGGGGCATTACGTATCGATGTCCCCTAAGCCATTGAACTAGAACTAGGGGTGTGGATATATCTTACCCTCCAAGCTCTGAATCTAGGATTCAGGGGCATCTGTCATCCCTAGTCCTGCACTAGGATATGGGGGTGTTACGTATGGTCGTCCCCTCAGTCCTCTATTTGTGAACATGTGCTCTCTGTCAATTTCATATCTGAATCAAGTTATATACTGAGGTGGGTTTTCCTACATGCCTCGAAAACATAAAACTCATGCTTTGAAAATATTTCTTTTCTAAACCATTTCTCAAAACATGCTAAACAAAATATAACTGATAGTGAACTTGGCTAACGCCCTAAAAATGAAAAGTAAGCCTGATATAAATTATAACATAATGAAAGTCAACTTAAAAGAAAAATGTCCACTTATATATTTGAAATTTAGTTGGTGTTATGCCACTTGTTGAAGGGAATTACGGTTCCTGCGATGATCTATATTTGAGAAACTCAATTAGAATATATGTCGTGGAATATGCTTCGGAACTAGGTTAAATTATCCATTTGAACACTTGTTATCGCTTCAAGGCGTATGATATCTATATTATGATGTAATGTATATATGCAAGCTGATACCAGACCCTTAGGGTGGCCTCTAACACGCTAGCGTGAAACTGGGATGAATTAAAACTGATTTGTGAAGGTTTTGGGTCACGCGTCGTGACACTCACAATTCCATAAATAAATTCCTGTAAATTTCTAGTGCGCGTCGTGATGTAAGTCCTTGCGTGCCGCGATGCATACAATCCAATAGCTATTCTGCATAAATCCCCAATACGCGTCACGATGCGAGCCCTTGTGCATCCCGACGCGAGCCTATTTTTCAGGATTCTAAACTTGCTTTCTAAATTCTATCTTGTCCAAATGTATCTCCAACACTTCTATATCCAAATTATTACACGAACCAATCCATTGAACTTAAACTTCACATATTCTATTCCAAATTAACATTCTCAAACAATTCTTTAATCTTTTTGTTCTAGTTTTAACTTAACACTTAGAATTTTCAAATATTGGATAATTCTTGATACAATTCATTTACATGCTTATTAACCTCTTAAATGTATTCTCTAATGTGTTATTAACATGCATATAGCATCATATCAACAAAATTTATCAATCCAAGATTTGGGTCAAAATGACCTTACCTTAAACCACTTGATTCCCATCCCTCTCTCTTTCTTTCTTTTTCTATTCCTTCTTCTCTTTCTTCTTGTTCCACGTTTCTTCATTTTCTTTTGAATTTTAGGGATATATGAATAGTATCCCCCCTTTTATACTTGGGCCATTTGAAATTAGAAGGTTTTAGAAATTGGGGTAAACTTTGAGAATTTACTAGAATGACCCTCGGGCACTATTCATCTAAATTTTTTATCTGTATTTTAACCTATTTTTGGTTCGAATTGGAAAGATTTTCAACCCATAAGTTGTAGGTCTCGATCTCAGATTTCCGGTGATATAAAATTCATAAAAATTAGAGTTCGTATAAGAAAGATATGGCCCAAAATTCATGAGCTGTTCGGAATGGAACATTATACAGTTTCATATCGAAATTTCGATGAATTCACTGATTGTCCCCATAGTCATTCCATGAATGTATATGTGCTCAAACATAATTTATATTATGTAACACTCGTCCCATGATATAACAGTATTCGGGATTTCCAGTCGTTACAAATTACCACTGGAATGAAAAACAGCCTTAAACATATATAAAACTCCCGCTATTAACAAAATAATTACATAAGGTAAAAATTTAGACCTCAAGACATCACATATTTTTGATAACTCACGTAGATTTAGGAAGCTTATTGTGATATTATCTTTGTACTTTCATGTAATGAAACTTTCCAGTTGAATGCTCTGACCTTAATTGATGTGTTGTACTCCCTACACTTGCCATGATTACATTTAAGCCCATATAATTTTAAGTTAATTTTGTAAATGTCATTAAATATTATAGATTCGATATATGAGGTTTGACCAAGCAGTTTTCTTTAGTTAACCACACTTGTTCAAATCCTGATAGAGATAGGGGCTAAAAACTCAATTTGTCATAAAGAATCTAAGTTGACAATTATATATATATATAGACATTTCAGGTCCGTCGATCGGACCGTGCGGTCATGTGTTTCTACAATAAAATAATATTTTTTATGATGATGAAGCCAAATTATTGATGAAGAGCCAAAATGAGTTACAAGATGATGAAGAGAGCAAATATGATAAAGAGCAAAAAAGATGATGAAAAAACCAAAGTAGGCGCCAAGAAAGATAAAGATCAAAGATAATGATTAAGAGCTAAAATTGATTGTAAGTGAGTTTATTCAAATATTTTAAAGCTCTTAAGAATAATATATTTTGCATCACTTGCATTTAGAATGACTTAAAATGCTTAAAGAATCATTTGCACTTTATTTGTACCAAAATGAATTTCAATTCATAAGTGTATCGAAAATTACTTTGAAAAATTAGCAAACGGTTGAATTAAAATTCAAATGATATACCGTTAAATAGATATGTGTCTCTAATTCGTTACAGTTCAAACGGAACATAATTCCGCTATATAGAACTTTTGTTAGAGCCATATTACTACAATATATTTATATGTGTACTTTCTGTATACCTGTCACACTAGAAAAATTCCTCAAAATTCATCTTAAGGATTTTGAGGTTGAATATTTTTTACATATAATATCTTTATGTGTCTAGTTTATGTAGAAATTTACGAAGCATGATTTGTAATTTTCTAGAGCAAGTTATGGCCAAAATATTGAGTGCTATCAGGCTTGACTAGTCATCAGAAAGTTGCTGAGATAGACATATCAGTCTTTGAAATCAGCATACCGGTCCATGAAATTGGCATACCGGTCCTAAAGGTCCCAAAAGTCATTTTTTGGAGTAGTTTGAGCTTTCAAACCGGCATACTGGTCCCAGAACTGGAAAACGGTTATAAACGACTATTTTTGTACAAAATCTATAAATTGGTCATTTTCTCACTTCTAAAAGATCTATTGCATTTATATTCATCATCTAATCATGTCAAAATATTCTTGACAGTTTATAAACATCTTCAAATAATTTTCTCTCCAAAATAAAATTTATAAATCTCATTATTTTGTCACATATCCAATTCACCCCGCTCTTGGGTATAGTTGTTGTTGTTTAAGTGTACTTGTAGGTAATTTCAATTGGTATGAGAGTGACATATTCTTAATAGAGACTTAATCGTTTGAGAATAGATCATGGCCTTTACAAGGTACACAATAAAATTTGCCAAAGGAACATTCACTGATAAACCGCCATTTTATGACGGAACGGACTTCAAATTTTGGAAAAGAATGATGCATATATTTTTGCTCACCTACGACATTGGTGGATATGTAGAGATCGTGGAAGAGCGAAAAACTTTGATAAATTCTAATGCACTTAAATTTTTATACGAAGTATTAAATAAAATCATATTTGATAGGATTCCTAAATTTACTGATGCATATGAATTATGGAAATCATTAGAATTGCTAAATGAGGGAAATAGTCAATTGAATGAATGAAATATTGATTATAGCTCATCAAATGGTGAAATTTGTGATTTGAAATTCATGGCTATAGAAAATACTAGAGGGGAATCGGAAAAAAAAAGCATTGTTGTTTGTCAAAATGAAATTTTCGATTGTGATGAATTACTTGATATGTTGAATGAGTTGCATGATAAATATTATGCACTTAGAAATAAACGTAATTTGATTAAGAAAGAGCATACAATACTTCAACATAAACATGCATCATGTATGGATAAAATTCATGATTTGGATAATGATAATATTTACTTAAAGGCCAATCATGAAAATGATGTGTTGATCAAAATGAACATGCATCTCTTATTGAATAAATTCACGCTTTAGAAAATGAGAATATTTGTTTAAATGAAGAGCATGAACATTGTGTAGAGAACTTACAAAATGAAGCCTGTACCTCTAAATCATCACGTGTTTGTGAAATTTTGAAAATTGAAAATGATGATATAAATAAGAAATTAGATGACTTGCAATGCATTATGACCAAGTTCATTCAAGGTGAAAATAATTTTAAAATGTTACTTGGTTCACAAAAATGTGTTTTTGGAAAATGTGGATTATGATATAAGCCTCATATGAAGCAAAAACATTTGAAAAATTATTTTGTGAGAGCATCCAAATCATATACACATTCATCGTATGCAAATGCATGTAAAGTCATTAAATCAAATATTGAATGTTATGTATGTAATATGAAAGGTCACAAAATTTATGATTGTTGGACCAAAAAGAAGAATGTAAATGTTATTTGGGTTCTGAAAGGAATTAATATTAACCCCTATGGACCCAAGAAAGTTTGGTACCTAAAAGTGTTTAAATGATTTTGTAAGTGAAGCTTTGGGAAAAATAATTAATGAGAAATATAAATGATCCCAAAGACTCAATACAAATAAGGAAAGAGCTCAATAAGGAGAATATCAAGTGCAACTTCAAAATTGACTAAGGTGATGAGTTTCACACACTCCTCAAGGGAGTGGGGGTATGAAAAATTATATCCTCAAAATTTTATGGATTAGTTATTCATCACATTGCATAGTTACTGGGCACACACTTAGAAACTATTACAATCACTTAGCATTATAAGGATCTACGAATGAATTGTGTGAATTAAAATTGATGCTTTTGGATAAAGTTTGAAATATGTAATTTGTGGTCTTTAAATGCTTGATATTAGGATCATGAGGATGAATTATCATATATGTGTTCAATATCATGTTTTGATTGTATAAATGATTTTAAGATTGATTGTATGATTGAAATGCCTATTGAGTGATTTTATTGATTAAAATGTCTTAAGATTTTACTTTGTTGAGCTAATATTTCTCTTTAATTTCATTGGTTGATTATCAAAGAATGAGAATAATTTTATGTTTTTGAAAAGCTTATGTTTTGAAATGTCTTATTCTTTTTCAAAAAGCTTTTGGTTTTTATAAGTTTGAATCATGTTTTAATTAATGAAATCTTATTTGCTTTATTCAAATGTGATCAACTTTAAAAGTTTATAATGAAATGTATAAATTCTTTTTCTCTTATGATGCTTTGTTATGTTTAGTCCATATGGTTAAAATGAGATATTTTCTTTGGACTACATAAGTTGTGTGAATTATTTGCATTATTTCATACAAATTGCTATGCTTGAATATGTTTCTAGCAATTGATGTGCTAAAATGAGAAAATGTTATTATTGTGAAATGCTACACAAATTGTACTCTTATGCCATGACTCCATATATATCCTTTATTTTAAAAAGAGGGACCTATCATTGCTCTTCTCTTTCATTTTGCTAATTGCAAATATGATACTTATTTAAGAATGAGCAATCATGTTTTATTGATCACCTCTTGCTTCTCACATATTGTTACTTGTGCTATATATGTTTTCCTTTATATGTCAAGCAAAGGGGGATAATTATCGAAGGGGGAGAAAACCCTTATATTTGTGCTAACATTATTTACAAATGTTTTTGTTAGATATCACAATTTGATGGAGAGCTTTATGCTTAGAAAAGTCATCATCAAGATAAATTGGTTGGAATCTTTAGCCCTTATGATGTTTATATTGCTTATAGTCTAAAAGATTGAAATGTTATATTATTTTCTTTGAACTATTTAAGTTTTGAAAATTTTCTCAATTTCATGCAATTTCTATGCTTAAATGAGAAATTTTTCTTTGCAATTTTCATGCTTAAATGAATATGCCACTTATATGAGATAATAGGCAAATTGAGTTTATCATGAATCTGTGTTCTTTTCTTGGTTAAATATTTTTGGATCATATTTATATGATACCTTTTTTTTTTTATTAAGAATGGAGAGCTTTCACTTGCCTTTTCACATTTGTGCTAATGTTAAAGGGGGAATAAAGTAAATGAATGCACCTTAAGCTCATCTTTCTTTTGAGTATATTTTGTCTAAATCTTAGGATCAAAGAAAGATGCACATGTTAAGATACATGGAGTTGCCATCATCAAAAAGGGAGAGATTATTAGTACCATGATTTTGGTGATATTAATGATGCAAAAATGCTCAAGGACATGAAACTCAAAGAGAAATGAAGACTTTGGTTAGCAACTTGGTTTCGATGGTGTCAAAACGTCTAAATATTAACGAATTAAGTTCGATGAAGCCACATAAGTAAAAAGATGATGATGAAGCCAAAATATTGATGAAGAGCAAAGATGAGCTACAAGATGATCAAGAGAGCAAAGATGATAAAGAGCCAAACAAAGGATTAAAAAGTCAAAGTAAGTGCCAAGATCAAAGATAATTAATTAAGAGCTAAAATTGATTGTGAGTGAGTTTATTCAAATGCTTTAAAGCTCTTACGAATCATACATTTTGCATCACTTATATTTAAAATGGCTTAAAATGCTTAAAGAATCATTTGCACTTTATTTGCACCAAAAAGAATTTCAATGTACAAGCACATTAAAAATGATTTTGAAAAATTATCAATCGGTTGAATTAAATTTCAAATGATATACCGTTAAATATTTATGTGTCTCTAGTTTGCTATGGTTCAAACCGAACACAATTTCGATATATAGAACTTTTGCTAGAGCCATATTACTAAACATGTTTATATGTGTGTTTTCTACAGATTCGTCACATTAGAAAATTTTCACAAAATTCATCTTAAAGTTTTTGAGACTGAATGTTTTACATGCTATATGTGTCTAATTTCTGTAGAAATTTACGGAGCTTGATTTGGAATTTTCTAAAGTAAGTTATGGCCAAAATACTGAGTGCTGTCAGGCTTGACTGGTCATTAGAAAGTTGTTGAGAAAGGCATATTGGTCTCTGAAATTGACAATCATTTTTTAAAGCCTTTTAAGCTGTCACACCGGTATATAGATACTATAGATCGACATACCAGTCTCAGAACTGAAAAACGACTATAGACGGCTAGTTTTGTGCAAAATCTATAAATTGATAATTTTTTTACTTCTAAAAGATCTATGGCACATATATTCATCCTCTAATCATTTCAAAATATTATTGAGAGTATAAACATCTTCAAATCATTTTCTCTCCAAAATCAAATTTATAAAGCTCATTATTTTATCACATATCCAATTCACCCCATCTGGGGTATATTAGTTGTTGTTTAAGTGTGTTTGTAGGTAATTTCATTTGGAGGCTTCTTTATCGTCGTATTCCTATGCTTTGTCATTAGCATTAGTGAGCTTGTGCTCAACGGGAAAGAATGATTTAGGAGAGTTGGAGGCTTGCAATTGAAATGAATTAGGTGAAAAAAATTATTTAGGTATCAACTCTTCAGCTTTTAGTAATCCTAACTTGGCATCCATATCATTTTACCCTAACTTATAATCATCCCTTTGAGGCTTAATAAAGCATAACGTACACGCCTTTAATTTTAGTAGCTCAATAAACATGGTTTCATTCAATGAATTCCCACCAAATAAAAAGAACATATGAATTCTTCAAAGATTAATTAATGGGAGATCTCCATGGCATCTGTATTTTAATAATTTATAAATTGGCCTATAATTAATTATTAGTGCTAAGTATAGTGCTTATTTTCTATTATATTGATAAGCAAGTGAAATTCAAATATCTTCATTTTGCTATAATGACAATTGACTTATCATCAGAAGCTTTATGCCTTAGCTATGGCCTGTTTTGGGTTTATATATTTCATTCCTATTAATTTCATATTAATTATTTTATCTCATGATGCGTTATTTCTTTAACCCATTTTTCATCCAATTCGCTAAACTCAATAAGCAAATCGATAAACTATGATATTTGTTGGACGGATGTGTTATTAATTATTTTATAATATGCATTATTTAATCAAAAAGCATTAAGTAACAATGAATTAATCAATAATGCATAGGGATAGAAAAACCTGGAAAAATAGAAAATGACGAACTTAAATCAAGTCGAATTTTTCATATGTCCTTAAGAACTTATTAATCTCACCTCGATGCTAATGTTCAAATTTCTTGTGGCTAATGTTCTCACATGATTATTAGTTGCTTCTTGTAGAATGGGCGCTCATTTTTTCAAGAACACGAATTAGGAAAAAATGATGGAAACTCTCTCAAATATGAAGACATTAGACTTTATAATATGTCTAACACTTATAAAAAAAATAATGGAAGAATGAATGAATGAATGAAAAATGAACTCAAGGACCCCTTTCTATAGGCATGGAGGGTTGCCTTTGTAAAGGTAACTATATGTCAAAGTATACATCCTTTAAGGGTGATAACCCTCTAAAAACCTTTTCAAGTTATAGAGTTATGTCTCTTGACATTAAAGGATTATATCATTCCATTCTAATGGACATATCACTTCTAATCGTGTCTTTCCCAAAGGACACACATCAAGTGACATGTCTTTTAATGTGATCCCTATAAATATACATGCTAGTTAGAAAATTTGTAATAATCCCACACAATTTCTAAATATCAATGCAGACATTTAAGTGAGTTTCTTTGAAATAAAACTACATCGGAATAGGTAGCTTTCGCCATGAATATTCCTAGTGAATGACAATAGAATTTACTTGGCAAACCAGTGATCCATGGTCTTGAATTTTTCTGCTGTTTGTGTAAACCAAGACAATAATCATCACATAATTTCACTTCGATCATTTCCCATCATTGTGTTCAATTTGGTAGTGAACATCGGTCATGGCTTCATCAAATACTTTAGGGAATCCAGCCTTTAAAATTCTCATGAAAGCGGTTTTACTTTTTACTTGAAATAGGTGATCTATTATGAAAGGTAATATGTCTTTAACCCTATTACGACTATTCTCCTAATATAGTGATCATTAAATGCCTTAGTTTATCCTAACCTTGACAGACAGCACTCTGTGTCATTATAGGTTTAGGAAAAAGTACATAACTCTATAGTGCTTGTTTTGATTGAATTGCATAAAGTTTCAGTTATCCCTTTTGAACCTAGATCTTGGGATCTCCAGTCAGCTAGGTTGGGTTCCACAGTGATAATTCTTAATTTATAGGCTTCAAGCCCATTCCCCTAGATGCCTTTTCAACATGCTCTCGAGGTAAACCTTTAGTAAGTGTATCCGCTAGGTTTTCCTTTGATTTGACATAATCTATTGATATTATACCGCTTAAGAGCAATTGCCTTATGGTATTATGTCTTCGACGTATGTGTCGAGACTTACCATTATACATTGTATTTTGGGTTCTCCCAATAGTCGATTGACTATCACAATATATACTTATAGCTGGCACCAATTTTGGCCAATTTGAAATATCCTCGAAGAAATTTTGAAGCCACTCCGCTTCTTTCGCTATTTTTTCTGATACTATGAACTCAGACTCCATAGTAGACTAGACAATACATGTTTGCCTCGAGGATTTCATGACACGACTACACCACCAAGTGTGTAAATAAATTCACTCCTGGATTTGGAATCCAATATATCAAATATCTAGCTATCATCATTATATCCCTATATAACAATATGATATCTCGTATAATGCAGACCATATTTTGAAGTGTCTCTTAGATACCTTAAAAATCTTACTATGCCTTTCCAGTGGTTATGTCATGGATTACTTGTATATCTACTAAGCCTGTTTACAGCTTAAGCGATATCTGATCGTGTGCAATTTGTGAGATACATCATACTTATGATGATTCTTGAATAATCTAATTGCAATATTTTCGAACCAATATTCTTTGACAAAATGAAGAGTTAGGTCTACATGAGTTCTAACTACGTTTAGATGTTTTTTTTTTATATTTCTCAAGTATTTTCTCAACATGATGAGCCTGGGATAATATATATCCATCTGGTATTCTAGAAATCTTAATTCCTAGGATCACATCAGCTACTTCTAAATCTTTCATGTCAAATTTGTTGGTCAATATTTTCTTAGTAGACCGAATCATCTCATGATTGTTAACAATTATCATCATATTTTCTACGTAGGGACATACAATGACATATCTTTTTTGAGTTGATTTAGAGTATACACATTTATCACACTCATTGATTTTGAATCCACTTGACAATATTTCTTTTTCAAATTTTCCAAGCTATTGTTTAGGTACTTGTTTTAATCTGAATAAAGATTTTACAAGTTTGCACACTTATGTTCTTGTTCATGGATATTAAAATCTTCTGGTTGTTCCATGTAAATCTCTTCATCCAATTCACAATTTAAGAATGTCGGCTTTACAGTCATTTGATGTATTTCAAGACCAAATATAGCTACTATGCTATAATCATTCTTGTTGAAGTGATACGGGTCACTAGTGAATAGGTATCAAAGTAATCAATGTCTTTTTTTTTGTCTATAACTTTTATGACAAGTCTTGTCATGTATTTATCTATTGATCCATTTGTAGCCCACTGGTTTACAACCTGGAGGAAGATCATCCAACTCCCAAGTATGGTTTTGAATGATAGAATCAATAAGACTATTGATAGCCTTTTTTTCATAAAAAGTGCCTCCGAAGAAGACATCACTTTCTTGTATCTTTGAGGCTCATTTTCTAACAAGTATGTCAGAAAATCTTGTCCAAATAACTTAGACATTCTTGCTTTTTTTCTACGTCTAGGTTTATTTTCCTCAATATTTTCATGTTGATCTGATTCTTGGTTAACTTGATCACTACTTTTAGCGACATCAATGTTTCTTTTGAGAGACTCTGTTTTTTATTTTTCTTTATAAGAAAATATCTCTTCAAAGAATGTCTCATTCTTTGACTCAATTATTATATTTACATTGATGTCAGAAATTTCATATTTATGTACCAAGAATCAATACACGTTACTTTTGTGAGTATATCCAATAAATACACAGTCAACAATTTTTGAACATATTCTCACATTCTTAGGTTTAGGAACCATCACTTTGGCGAGACACCCCCACACTTTCAGATATTTGTAGGAAGGTGAGTGATTTTTCCACAATTAATATGGTGTTTTGTCCGATCTTTTATTAGATAACTTGTTCAGAACGTAGTTGGCGGAAAGCAAGGCTTCCCTCCATACATTATAGGGGTAAAACAGAGCTTGTCAACATGACACTAATCATTTCTTTTAATGTTTGATTTTTTCGTTCCGCAGTCCCATTTTGTTAAAGCGGATAAGGAGCAGTAGTTTCGTGAATAATTCCATGATTTGAACAATATTTAACGAATAGTGATACATATTCACCTCCCTTATCACTTATGATTCTTTTGATTTTATTGCCAAATTGATTTTCAACTTCATTATTATAATGTATAAAGCTCTCAATAGCTTCATCTTTGCTCCACAGTAAATACATATAGCAAAATCTTGTGCTATCATCGATAAAAATGACAAAATATTTTTTAGCGCCTCTTATTTGCACAACATTCATATCACACACATTGGTGTGTATGAGTTCCAATGGTTCAGAACTTCATTATATGGAATGAAATGATTTTCTATTCATTTTCGTTTCAACACATGATTCATATTAATGTTGGTTATTAATTATAAATTTAGGTATAAGGTCCATGTTAATTAATTTACGTATTGTATCATAATTAATATGCCCCAACCTACTATGTCATATATTTTGTGACTCAATAAACAGAAGATATAGCTTTATTATTATTAGCATTGTGTCGATTGACATTCATTACATTGGACTTGAAAAGACCCTCAGTGAGGTATCATTTTCCTATATAGACATCGTTTTTGGTTAGTATAAACTTGTCAGAAACAAATACAAGCTTAAAGCCATTATTGCTAAGGAGTGAACCTGAAACCAAGTTCTTCCGAATATCAGGAACATGCAAAACATACTTCAATATAAGCTCCTTACCGGATGTCATATTTAGAACCATTGTGCCTTGTCCAACCACTCTGAAGGAGACGAGTTTCCCATGGTCAGATGATCACCACCATCGACTTTCTAATAGGAGGAAAATATTTTGCTATCAGCATAAATTTGATGAGTAGCTCCGTATCTACCTAACATTCTCTCGAAATCCCAACCAAGTTGGCCTATGTTATAACTGTAGAGAGGTTCAACTATGAGATCTCATCAGCTAATAGGTCATCTTCAGTGATATGGACCTGTAACATCCGGTGACCCCGATAACTTGAACGTTATCAAAGGTTGACGACTGTTATATTTACGGAGGCATGATACTTGATATAAATCATGTTCGAGCAAGTAAGTGCTCATAAAATGACATTTGGGACATTCAGTAAATTCCCTAAAATTCTTACGCGAAACTTAGCTTACGTCCCACACCAAACAGCCTTTAGTAATCGGGCTGTAACTTTTTCATACGATCTCTGATATTTATGAATTTTATATCGTCGGAAATCTTAGACCAAGAGCTACAACTTCCATGTTGGACATTTTTCTAAATTCGAACCCGAAATATGTTACAAATCATAAATTGCGTGACTACTACAGTGATTTCGGGAATGGACTAGAATTGATAAGGTGACATAATCCTAACCACCCAATCCATCACAAAAATCAGTCACATTTTTCTATAAATAAGGAACTATTCCCTCATCTCTCAAATGGTCAAAAACGTGGGATTGCAAGAGAGGAAAAATGGGGAGTTCTCTTTACCCCATTTTGGCTTGATGATGCTCCCATTTTTCAAGCCAAAAGATAGATTCAAGATGGTAAGCTTCTTTTCCTCTTTATTCTTCTAATTTTTTTTCAGTTTGAGCAAAGAAAGTAAAAAACCCAAATTCGTACATTTCATGCCCTAGAGTTTGAACTTGTTTAATTAGTATTGAGAGCATGATTAGTGTGCATTCTTGAAGGTGTCATAAGGGTATTATCATGGGATAAAGTTTTGGATGTAAGAATGTGATGGGAAATTGTATTTTGTGAGATAATGATGCTAGATCATGGTTTTTCTTTGAATTAAAGGTATGAGATGAGTTGTGTTAAGATGAGTTGTTAGGGGCTGTTTGGTTATTTGATGAAGGTATGAAGCATGTTGAAGTGAATTGGAAGTGCCAAACAAGGAAGAACAAATAGAGGTTGTAGTAAATGTAATGTACATTCTTTGTGGACACCAAGTTTTTGAAGAAATGAGAACCTTAATGAAATTAAGAAATTAATTATGTTTTATGTATGATAATATGTGTTTAATATGCTAAAAGTCTAGTGGTAATGGTTGAAATAAATAATTTGTCAAACATGGTAGTGAATTAGATAACATGGACAGTGAGTTTAGTTCACGACACCTTCTGGACAGGTCCTGATTTATTGCTTATAAGTTGAGTTCTGTATGTCGAAATTAAGATCCGTAAAATTCTGGATAAATTAGATACATGAGAGAATAACATATCCAAAATCAGATTTTTTTGAAGTAGGATGAAGCCAAACAAAATTTTTGAAGTCGGGCTATCTGCTGCCCATGTGCCCAGTTTTCTAGTTGCACAGCCCCTGAACTTCAGTCCATAACTTGAGTTCTAGGAATCCAAACCACGATCCGTAAAAGACAACATAAAATAGACACATAAGCGAGTATTCTATTAAAATTTCAGTCCCAAATTCAACCCTGATTTAGTGCACCGAATTTTTAAAGTCAGTGTTAGTGCACTGAAATTTTCTGGAAAGATGACAGAATATGAAGTTTTGTGAAGTAGCTTGTGAGATCCTCAAACGAGCGTAGTAAAAATTATTAGACCACCTTAAAATGTTAGTAACGTAGCGAGGATGAGTTATCATGAATAACAAATAAATTTTGTTAAGTAGGGATATAATTCGTAATCTTAGTACTAACGGATTTTGTTTATTCTAAATTATCACCAGGAGATGCGGTTCCGCCACCATCGCAAGGCGTCACCAGCAAGTTCTGAATCTGTGAGTAGATGCTTTATTTATTTATATATTTTTTTATGTTTTCTTGACTTATGTTTTAAATTTCTTTTCAAGTTTTGGGATTTTAAATTGATGAAGAATATGCATGATGTTTTATGCTTCCGTCTCAGCGCTTGTTTATTGCTTTTATAATTTCTGAGTTATCTATATGTTTCCCCTGAGATGATCGATCATTGTTATGTTTCTGCCCCGACGCTTGTTGCATGTTTTTATATTTTTACGACTCATCATATGTTTCCGCCGGGGTGATCATTAGGGTCTCATCCATCTGAAATGGTATGACCTGCTACCTTGTCGACAGAGGATTATTCATTCCTCGTTCATTCTATGCGTGTGACTTGGACGTTGAGCGCTTGATATATTTTTGACAATGCATGCATGAAAAAAATGATTTACGTATATGTTTTGGATTTTTTTCCTATGGTTTTGTTATTTTTAGTATCCAGTCATAAGGTCGTTCAAACGATCTGACCCCCCACTCCCAGATTCTTTGTTTTGCAGGTTTACCCGGAGGGCGAGTTCGAGAGGATGGATACTGATGGCAGTCACTAGGGTATTCGGTCCACCAAGTCAAGTTAGAAACATAGTTCATTTCAGTCAGAGTCAGGAAATATCACATATATGTTATATAGTAAATAGTATATATGTAATGCATCATAAGTATTCAATGTCAAAGTTATAATGTGTAGTAAATTGGGTATTTAGTACGAGGAGTGTTATGCATGATGAAGAGTTGGGCATTGGTCCCATGCATGAGTTTATATACATGAAATGAGATTAGTATCTGTTATAGAGTCAGAGGCTCAGGGGGATAGGGTGGCCTATTCCCTGTCGGTAGCATCTCCGTATTGGGGGTGTTATATGGCCTCATTTTCTTTTTCTTGCATTTGTCATGAGACTTCTTATTTCTACAATCCTTTGTCATGTACTTCTTGTTTGCTTGGGAAGAATAAACTACACTGTTCTTTCTCTTTTTGCTACTTTTCCCACCCTCAATGATGCTTTGGTTTTAAACTCAATGGTATTGTAGCTAGTCTTCTCAGACTTTCTGTTGTCCTCTTTGATTCGCAAACGAACTCCTAGTTTTTCAAGATTCATCTGTTTCTTCTTGTGTTTCAGATAACTCATGAAGTCCTTCCATGATGGAGGCAACTTCTCAATAATTATGGCAACTTGAAACGTCTCGCAGAGTTTCATTCCCTCATCTAATATTTCATGAATGATCAATTGAAGTTCACCCAACCGAGACATAATTTTCCTTGAATCTACCATTGTGTAGTTCATGAACCTACCCATAATAAATTTTTTTATATGACATTCTCTGTTTTGTACTTCTTCTCAAGAGATTCCTAGAGAATATTCGCAGAACTCATGTCTTAGTACACATTATACAGAATATTGTCAAGTCTTACCAATAGGTAGTTCTTGCACAAGAAGTCGCCTTGCGACCATGTCTCAACTCACAGTTGCTTAGCTATTTTCGTTTCTCCCTCCATGTGACCCGAATGAGCTTCCTTGAGATATTTAGCCAATTATATTGTTGTCAGGTAGAACAACAATATGTTCTGCCACTGTTTGAAGTTTGCTCCACCAAACTTATATGGTTTCTCTCCATGAGCGACTGTGATATTTCCACTAGCCATGTGTAACTGTAAATAAAACAATAACTAATAAGTCTACAAAAGAAAATCACATAAAGATCAACTGTATGATCCTATTTATGTGTTACACTAAGAGTCCACTTGTTATTATTTTGGATAGTAGTACCAAATAACATAAGTCCTTGAATTTATGACTAAAATTTCTTATAATAGGTGAACAAAGGAAAATTACCAGAGGACGAGGGGAGTCCGACGTAACCACTTAAATTTCTGCCCACTTAGGCTCTTATCGCATTGGTGACATAATTTCCTTAATCATTCTCTCAATAGAAAATCTTAGGCATTCAATATTAGTGTTACACTTCAATTCTCAAGTTCAAGTATAACAGTTATATAAGGTATAACGTCAATCAAGCTGGGAATGAATTATTTGTGTATAACTTGGACTTAGTCTTCGTGATACACTTTAAATTCTCAACCAAGTATGCAACAATCAATGAATAAGAATAAGTAATTTTTAACTTTATCACATTGTAGACTAGGTGTATGCATGTGATAATTGAACACCATAATATTAACTAAAATCTATACTACCAAGTTTATAATTTTTTTCTAGTATATGATTTGTACTAAGTTAATATTACACTATACAAATATTCAACTTATTTCTATATTACCAAATTTTATAATCAAATTTATGTATAACTAGGTACTAGATTTATCTAGATATGTGAAATTTATGCAATCTAAATTATGTGTGTTATTTTACCAAAATTAATTCAAATCTGAAATTTCCCATATGCGACTTTCGTTAGTATCACGTTCAACCGTTCGAACGAATATTTTCAGAGAGTTTACATTCGTGTGGCGTTTGATAACGCATTCGAATGAACCATTTCAGAGAGTTTGCGTTCGTGTGACGTTCGTCATAACGTTCGAACGAAAATTTGGAATACATGGTTTTTTTTATGAGTTCGTCGGGCGTTCGAACGCCCTTACGTATTTTTCATGCACATAATATATTTTCCAGAGAAAAGAAGAATAAAACATGCAAAAATCAGAGTTAACAACATATGTAAACTAATAAGTTCTTAAGATTATTGGGCAGATGTGATATTAATCATTTTATAACATGCATTATTCAATAAAAAAGTATTAAGTAACAATGAATTAACCACTAATGCATAAGGATAAAAAAACCTAGAAATGTTGAAGATAACGAACTTAAAACCAAGTCGAGTTTCTTGTGGCTAACGTTCTCCCATGATTCTTGGTTGTTTCTTGTAGAAGGGGCACTTATTACTTCAAGAACACTAACTAGGAGAAAATGGTGGAAACTCTCTTAAATATGAAGACCTTAGACTTTATAATATGGCTAAGAGTTGTAAAAGAATTAATGGAAGAATGAATGAATGAAAAATGAACCCAATGACCCATTTTTATAGGCATGAAGGGTTGCCTTTATAAAGGTATCTATATATCAAAGTTTATATTTCTTTAAAGATTGTAACCCTCCAAAAACATTTTCAAGTTATAGAGTTATGTCCTTTGATATTAAAAGATCATTTCTTCCATTCTAACAGACATATTCATTCTAATTGTGTCTTTCTCAAATGACAAATATCAAGATACATGTCTTATAATATGATCCCTATAAATATACATGATATTTAGAAAATTTCTAACAATATTACCAGTAGCGTAGTCCAAAAATCCAATACGTAAGTTCCGACATAAAATATAAGCAAAGAAGAAAACATAATATATATATATATATATATAATCAAATTCGCATGTCCACATAATATATATATAAATTCACATGTCCACATCTTACAATACACATAAAGTGCACATGAAGTTAAAAGATATTTTTTTTATCCACCTTACAATCTACATAAAATACACATGAATCTAATCTGAGTCTGACTATATATATATAAAATATTTGACGTCTGAACACGTGTATTCTTCAATAAAACAAATTAGTTTTATGAGTCAATGAATAAGTAACGTTGCTTTATATAGACAGCTCATGATGTGGGATTTTAAAAATATTGCATGGTAATTTCATTATCAACGCATTCAAATATATTTTTCTCTACATCTTCATACATAATCTCCTAGTAAGAAAATCTTAATTTATTGGTTGATAAGGACCCTTACATAGATATGTTCTTCTAATTGATGTGAATATTTGGATGGTAATACAAAATTCGAGGTCAGAGACCGGGTTCCATATAAAATTTGACAAAATAGTTTCTACATATCTTTCTTAGAAAACATAATCAATTCTCTCGAAAGGAAGTGGTAAATGAGAGACACTTTTCCTTTTAACTATTAACAGTTGATGGTGAAAATGATAATACATTTTTGAAATATTTCTCCATAATTGTTTCAAAATTAATTTAACTTCTGTTAGAAAAAAATTGCTATGAAAATAAATGATTAATAACACCAATTTCAACAAAATTTTGGGAATAAATTGCTATAAAAATATATCAATAAATTTTAAGTTCAAAAACCCAACCATAAATATATTTGAAGAAAATTCTATGGAATCCCTAGCTAATAGGCGCAATTAATTATCTACATATTAATAAATTTAATAGAATGATCAAAACAAGTTCATGGCTATCATTTTTCTAATTTATAGTTAATAAATTTTAGAGTAAATAATTGATAGTTGAAACTTCTTAAAGCTTAAAGAATATCACAAAATCAATTTTCCTCCAGAGACGTGGCTTGGTGGTGTAGAGTTCGGGATCTCATCTTGAGGTCTTGGATTCAAATCTAGAGAGTGCGTTTCTTGTAAGAATCTGAGATAGCCGAGAGTTTTACCTCTCCGTTTAAGCTCGAAAAATGTGATTTGACGATAAGATTTTCAATGATTCTTGTTGACGGTGGATTTTGGTCTCATGGCAATATGGGAATATCACTCCCGAGGTAATCCTCCTTCAATAGTGAATTTGTTTGGTTATGGGGGAAACCAAAAGCAAACTTAGCAGAAGGTAGATAATGCGCCAATCGACAAAGAGATTTAACGTGGTTCGGTGGATTTTTTATCCAACCTACGTCCACGGACACAAACAGTACTATGCTTTTTATTGCTGAAACTTGTATCTCTTATGCTTTTACAAGTTTAATCACAATGAGATTGATATTGATGCCCCCCATTAAACATAATCTACCCTTCTATTTATAATAGTGAAGAAATCAGATTCCCTCTAGTATGAGGATTCCTAATTGAAGCAACCTCATTTTCCCACAAGGATTCCTAATCAAATCTACCTCTATTCCCTTTATCCTTCTAGGACACTGGTTTCATCAGTATTTTTTATGAAGGTAGGACTGTCTCCTTACCCCATAAGGACATGACGTCTTATCTTCTGGCGCACGCCTTGCCATATGCTCGGTCTTCATATGGTCGGTCATAATGGTTCTTTGAACTGAGAATGATGTTGCCGATCTGATAATGCTCGGTCATTCGAACCAAAGTGATCGGTTGTCGACCATAAAGTGCTCGGTCTCTTCCTGTTGTGGTCGGTCTGTAACCGTAAGGTGATCGGCCTCTTATTGCAAAGTGCTCAGGCCCTTGCTGCTGGCTTTTATGGGTCGGGTCGGCATCAATGATCCTGAACAAGAATGGGATTTACCTTTTTACTCATGTCGTGCTGCTTTAAATACCATAGTGCCTGAAAACACCATCAACATCTATCCCCTAGTTCTCGGTTCCAACGAGCATACAAGTTGGTGCCGAGAACTATATAAAGATGGTGTGTTGATTACTTTGCTTGGTGGTCGATCCGGAGTCGAATCAAAAATTTTCGTTGCCTTTTTTCAAGCATCTTTTCTTGAGACGTGCAACCGTCATGTCTGTTTAAATGCCCATCAAATCACCTTTAGGGTTTCTCCTGAGTCTGACACTTGTCAAACATCCGTCAGGTTCCCGCCAAAAGCAGGAGAAAATCGACCGTGTAGAGGCGTCTTAATAGTGCGCTGATCTCAACCGTTTATTTGATTTTGGTAGACCTCTTTTGCAGTTGACACTTGGCGTCCATCCAGGACTCTTTTACGATCCGATGGTTGGAATTATTCCGACGTTGTAATGAGAAGGTGAACCGATATCCTTGCATCTGTTTGGCAAAAAATCCATCAACTTAAAAAATTCTTCTTCCCTTCGGCTACGAAGCATCTGATTTGGTTTTTCTCAAAAAGTTCTTCAACGTATTCGCCGCTTTTCAGAGCATAGATCAAGTAAGTTTCCCGAACGACCTTCTTCCTCTTCCTTTTTTCTTGTTTGCTGTGCTCTGCTGTTTCTCCTTTTCATTTGTTTTGATACTTGCTAGGGAGAGATTTTATGGAATACTTTGCTTAGGGCGCTTAGAACTTCATAGATTTAGTTTTTTCTGGAAACTTAGGATAGCTTGCGAATCCCTTGGTCGTTTTTCAAGAATATGGTTGTAGACTGACCTTGCCCTTTTATTTTTCGGACGTCTAGGATGTCTGATGACAATTCTTCCCCTAACAACCCTGCTAAACCCTTGGCCCCTATTGCTGAAGAGCTTTCATCTGGCTCGGGAGCACCCAGCGTGGAAGACCTTGATACTACCCCCACCCCTTCCGAAATCGAACAAGATACTTACCATCAGAGGGTTCCTCGGAAGGATCCGGAGCCCGGTGATTTTGACAGCTCGGCTCTGGATATGGCTCGGCCCTCTAAGATAACCGAGGATGATCTAGCACTGCTTCGGCAACGATATGACATCCCGATAGATATTGCTCTTGAGGTCCCTCTCCCATGTGATCGTGCCAGTCAGCCCGACGATGGTTCCGTGGCCCTTCTTCCAGCTTTCTTTGAGTGCGGGCTCCGGTTTCCAATTCAACCCTACTTCGCCTGGATGCTGGCCGAGATGGAGATTGCCCCTTGTCAACTGAGTCTAAATAGTTGGAGGATCTTGGCCGGGTTGTATGTTGCTTGGCATCGGGCGGGGCTTGGCGAACCTTCTTTTGAAGAAGTGAAGAGGTTATATCGGTTGAAGGCCAACCCAAAGACTCACCACGGTTGGTACTACCTTCTATTACGACAGTTCGTCAAACGTCGTCCAAAAAAACTCTCTGACTCCAAAAGAATTTCAAGGATCTTTGGTTCTGGGCCACTGGAGATTGGGGACGGACCCTGAGATCGAATGGAGAGGAGATCTTGGTCCCGGATATCTTCAGAGCGGGAGATCAGGAGTTTAACTTAACTTTAGTTTTCCAGCCCTTAGTTCCTTCTTTTTTTTTATGTTTTGATTCTTACCCTGTTTTTCTATTCCCCTTAGCCTGTTGGAGGGATGCTCCCAAGGTCTCCCACCAGGTCCGGAAGTGGGTATTCTGGGCTCGGCGGTATGCCGCTCATTGGAGGGAGTTGGTAAACGATGCGGCATTTTTTGAATAGGGACTTGTTCGGGCCGTTCCTCCCAAAGTCTCGGTTCGGATATGTAGATGCTTGTTGATTTCTAGCCAACTTCCTCGTTATTTATCATGTTTGATGTCGTCTTCTTTTTTTTTTTTTTTTTTTTAAAAATGCTCAGGTCCTGAACGTTTCTTTTGTCTTTTCTTTTGCAGGTATGTCGAAGAGACCAAAGTACCTTGATCGGTTGACCCGTGCTGCGAAGAAGAAAACTAGCCTAGGTGGAGCTGGTACTTCTCGGAGATGGCCTGAAACTTCTGAGGCCGGGAAGGTGGCTGAAGAGATGGGGCGTCCGAGCTCTCAAGGTCGGTCTTCGCCTTCCGGGGTGCTTCCAATGGGTGTTACCCGTCCTGATAGCCCTTTGAGATCTTCCAGGATAGGGAAGCATCGATTTGGAGCTGTGGATACTCAATTAAGGCGGGAATTGAAGGAGGAGGAGGCTCCGAGCAGAGAAACTCCAGTTCGGCAGGAGGCTCCTTCCAAGAGAATGAAGGGTTCTGTGATTCTTGGAGTTGATGACCTCGGGAAGGATATTAGGGAGGGTACTTCCCATTTGGTGCCGGCTTTTAATGAGCTGGCCGAGGCCGTACCTCCTGAGAAGATACCGAGGTTTGAGGACCTCTCACCTGAGGAGGTAGTTGCAAAGTTGTGCTCCCAGCTGGCCCAGGTCACTTCTTTTACTTCTTTTCTATATCCGTGGTGTCTTTCAGACTTTGTTTTATTTTCCTAACTTCTTTTTCTTCTCAGCAGGCAAATTATTTGGCGGCCAAAAATAAGGAACTGTTTATAAGCCTTTTGTCCGAGGGCGGCCAAGCCCAGAGGCTTCAGAATCGTCTTTCTGAAGTGGAGGCCAAGCTGGCTAGTGCCGAAGAGAGGAATAAGGATCATGAGCTGGTTGCGGTTGAGGTTGTCAAAAAAAACAAAGCTCTTAAGGCCGCTGCCACTCTAGAGCGCAAGAATGCTGAAGAAGCTAGAGCAAGTTTGGTGGATGCCCGGGCCGAGATCGGGCTCCTCAAGGTGGAAGTAGGCAGTGTGGAGTATAAGCTGCGGGCCAAGGAGGAGGAACTGGGATGGGCCCGTGCCGAGCTCAGGGATAGGGAACTTGAGTGGGAGGCCGAGAGGGACTCCATTCGTCTTGAAGGGGTCGGTGATTGTGTGGAAATCATCCCCATGGTTCTACCTGATTTAGACATGAGTCCTATTCATGCGGCCATCCGTTTTTGTAAAGGGGAAATGTCCGAGGAAGAGTTTCAGAGGTGGCTACCCCTCCTTCCGAAGAAGTGATGGATCCCGAACCGATTTCGATCGCCCCGATTCTCCCAGCTCCTCAAGAAAACAGTCCTGAGGTTCCTGCTCCTGGCGATGACTATCCTGAGGTTCCACCTCCAATCCTTGAAGTAAGGGCCTCCCAGGTTGCCGAGGTTGAAGCTGATGTCCCCCCTCCTAAGACCAAGCCGATCCGTCTGTCGTCTGAGCCGGCCGAGGAAGAACTTCTTGCCCCTGTGCGGGCTGATTGAAAAGGGGTAACCCGGACGGGGCCCTGTGTACACTTGTCTTTTTTTTTGTATTAACACTTCATATTTTTTTTTTGAATATATATATATATGTGCTTTCTGCTTTTCTCTTATGTTCCTTGTTCTGGGTGTTCTTCTTCAAATGATTATTTAAGGCTCGTTCGTTAGGGGATAATACGAACCGAGACCCAAATTATTCAGTGGTCGAGGATTGACTCTGAGTTGTGAAGAACACGGATGGTGAGATGCAACCGGTGGGACGTAACCCGACCCCGAGCTGTAAGGAACACTTGGCCCTGAGGGAATATTACGTCCCCAGTCCAAAAGATAGACTCGGTGGGATGTGGCCCGTCCCCGAGCTGTAAGGAACACTTGGCCCTGGGGGAATGTTACGTCCCCAGTCCAAAAGATACACTCGATGGGATGTGGCCCGACCCCGAGCTGTAAGGAACATTTGGCCCTGGGGGAATGTTATGTCCCCAGTCCAAAAAGATAGACTCGGTGGGATTTGGCCCGACCCCGAGCTGTATAACCAAGTGGCCTCGGAGGAACGAAATCCAGCCCCGAGCCGAATAACTGAATGGCCTCGGCGGAACGTAATCTAGCCCCGAGCCTGATAACTAAATGGCTTCGGCGGAACGAAATCCAGCCTCGAGCTAAATATCCAAGCGGTCTCGACGGAACGAATCCAGCCCCGAGCTGATTAATAAAGTGGCCTTGGCGTAACGAGTCCAGGCCCGAGCCGAACAATCATTGGGACTTGCTCCGAAGGGAAGGGAATCAACCTTTGAAGCCCTATCGAATCTGTCTTGGGCGTCCCCTTTTCAGACCGATGAAAAAACAAAAAAAAAAAAAAAATTTTGGAAAATAAAACCAAAAAAGTGTAAACAGTAGCACAGATACCTCAGAACAGCGTCTTTTCCGAGGCCTCCAAAACATAATTCTGAACCTTTCAATTCAGTGTCCCGGTGAACCAGGATTTGGATCAGTAGAGCGTTTAAAATGGTAAGGGCACATCCTCTATACGTCAGGTCACTGTGGAGCCTGTGTATTTGTGTGGGGGCTCCTCCTCACCACGCTGGAGCAGGCACACGCCACATGGGCACAACGCCTCCCCGTGTTGCGCCTCTCTTGGATCCAAATGATGAATGGATCAAAGAGTGTTCGGGATACTAAGGGCACATCCCTCCTTAGGTCCGACATCACTGGAGCTAGCAATCGTCACGGGGGCCTCATCACTCCCCGTGCTATGCTTTCCCACGGATCCATTACATCGGGTAAGTGAGGATCAAAGAGTGTTCGACACATTAAGGGCATATTCCTCCTTATGTTCGGTAACACTGGAGTAAGCAATCGCCACGGGGGTATCATCCCTCCCCGTGCTATGCTTCTCACGGATCCTATGCATCGAGTATGTCCCTGAATATTTTGAGGACCCCGAGCTGTAGAGACACTTGGTTCTGGGGGAATGTCTCGTCCCCAGACCAATGAGCATGACTCGGTGGGACGTAACCCGACCCCGAGCCGAATAGTCAAAGTGGCTCGGCGGAACAAGATCCAGCCCCGAGCCGATTATCGCAGTGGCCTCGGCGGAACGTAATCGGCCCCAAGGTGTTCGAAACATTAAGGGCATATTCCTCCTTATGTTCGGTAACACTGGAGCAAGCAATCACCACGGGGGTATCATCCATCCCCGTGCTATGCTTCTCACGGATCTATACTGATTCACTTTCGTCCCTGCTGTTTAATGCTGTATGAATGATGATTCTGGTGTGACTGATTCTGGTGTGACTTGTGCTTCTTTTGGTGGTAGCCGTGGTCGGGTAGTTGCGGGTTTTGTGCTTTTGACCCTGGACCGTTGTATTGAGTATGTCCCCGGAGTTTTGAATATGGTTCACAAAATTTTTATTTTTAGAAGAGTGGGTGAAAATTTTGGAAAAGAAAATTTTATTTATATTCGGGGACATACTGCCCTTCTTACAACTCTTTGCGGGCCATTTTGAGAGAGGCTTTATATTGAATTTTCGTCCCTTGTCGGGTTGCTGCAAAAGAAAAGAAGGAAGGGAGAATTTACTGAAAGTATTTTCTCAACATCTCGGCGTTCCATGGTTTTTTTAATCTTGTGCCGTCCAGCTGTTCTAGGATGTAAGCCTCAGGCCTTACCACCTCTGTGATTTTATAGGGCTCTTCCCACTTGGCACCTAACGAGCCATCATCTGGTCGTCGGGTGTTTAAGGTGACCCTTCTCAATACTAAGTCGCCCGGGAGGAAGAAGCTGGTTCGAACTCTTCTGTTGTAGAAGCGGGCCATTCTTTGTTGGTAGACTGCCACTTTCATAGCTGATTTCTCTCTCCTTTCCTCGATCAGGTCGAGGTGGTTTTTGATAAGTTCTTTATTCTGCTCATTCCCAAAGTGGCGGACCCTGTGAGTTGCTACCCCGATTTCTGCTGGAATGATGGCCTCACATCCGTATGATAGGGAAAACAGTGTCTCCCCTGTGGAATCTTTGTAGGTCGTCCGATGTGCCCGTAGCACTTCTGGTAATTCTTCGACCCATAAGCCTTTGCGTGATCCGAGTCGAGCTTTAAGGTTTGCCTTGATGGTTTTGTTTGTTGCCTCAACCTGTCCGTTTGACTTGGGATGGGCTGGCAAGGCGAATTTTAAAGCGATCTGGAGGTATTCGCAGAGCTTCCTGAATCATTTGCTATCGAATTGTTTCCCGTTTTCGGGATGATGATTGCCCGGGGGATTCCGAACCTACAGATAATATTCTTCTTTAAAAACTCTGTGGCCTTCTTTTCTGTGATGGTGGATAGTGGCTCGGCTTCTACCCATTTGTGAAATAGTCTATGGCTACGATTGCGTACTTCGCCTGTCCTCGCCCTTTTGGCATTGGCCCTATGATATCTAGCCCCCACTGCGCGAATGGCCAGGGGCTGGACATGGTGGTTAATTGTTCTGCCGGTTGATGGTGGATGTTGGCATTTTTCTGACAACCTTTGCATTTCTGAGCTACCCTCACACCGTCCTGATGCATGGTCGGCCAGTAAAATCCTTGTCTTAAGGCTTTAAAGGCGATTGATCTTCCTCCGGCGTGACTTCCACAGATGCCCGTGTGAATTTCCCTGAGCACATAATCTGCTTCCTCTTCTGTTAAACATCTCAGGAGGGGTACGGTATAGCCTCTCTGGTAGAGCACCCCTTCGATCAGGGAAAACTTGGTGCTCTTGAATTTTAGCTTCTTGGCATTTTGTCTTTAGGGGTTTCCCCTATTTCCAGGGTACCTCCTAATCGGTTGCATCCATGAGTTTTTGCCTTCCTCTTCTACTATATCTACCTCAGCTCCCCTATGCTTCTTTCTCGGAGG